>CAJHQP010006464.1:0-38166 GCA_905132765.1 Moricandia arvensis | reverse complement strand
TAGTAAATCGTCCAGACGACTTACCAGTAAATCTTCCAGACGACTTACTTGAAAGTCATCTGGAAAGAAGGCTTGCGGGGGTTAGAAACGGAAAAATCGTTTTTTGTTTGTTTGTTCACAAGGGGCTGGTTGTAATTTCAATAGTGTTTTAGGTTACTTTTTCATTTGATTCAAGTTTGAGTTTACATTTGCATTTATCAAGTTTTAAGTCATATTTGGCAATTCTCCCTAAAAAATGATAGTTTTGAATTACATGTTTTCAAATTCAAACTTTTTTATAAAAGAAAAAAAATCAATTTTTCACTTTTTCAATTTTTTTTTGAAATTCAAAAATGCCTTTTTTGAAACTATTAAAAAATTATTTTAAAACTTTTGATATTTATTTTTTATATTTTTAAAAAATTAAACTCTCCCAAAACTCCACTCATTAACTCTTAAACTTAAGTCTAGATGAGTTAACCTTAAGAGTATGTTTACATTTATCTTTTTAATAAAAATTTTGGTTATTTTGATCCTTAAAAGTTATATTTGTGACAAAAAAAAACTTTTTATAGTTATCATAAGGTATTTCTCTACTAAATATAACTACTATAAAATGTTAAAAAAATGTTAAAACTACTAAAGAGTGAGTTGCAATCAGCGCCCAAGCAAACTTGCGGGAAAACGGCCGATTAATACCTCAACTAGGGTCATATTGCCTTATCAATACCCAAACTATTTTACTGTGCATATTTGTATCTCAACTTATAAAAATTTGAAATTGATACCTGAACTTATAAAAAACGGCTTATTCATACCTGCGACCGACAGCGTGTCAGTAACATGCTGAGGTGGACCGGTTCGTGGATGAATCATCCTATTCTAATCAAAACGACGTCGTTTTGAGTTAGGAAAAAAAGAACACTTACCGCGGATCGAACTGGGGTTCAGCACACATGCAATGCATGCATTAACCGCTTATGCTAGTGGAGAATTATTGTTTCTTTACAAAAACAAAATCATATAACTAGATTTTTAATAAGTAGATTTCTAATATTAATTTCAACAAGTTATATTTATATTAAATAAAATTATTTGATATAGTATTTTTCAAACATTTGATATAAGTTTAATTTATTACTATAGTTTTAAAATGACAAAACAATTACATAAATATATATTATTAGAAAAATATAAAATAATCAGATTATTAAAGATATGAAATAAAAAATTATTTTTTTCTTTAAATATTAAAATATTTAATACTATTAAAATTAATATTGCTTTGACTGGATAATAAATGTAAGAATATATAACACACTTTTAACAATAATAAGTAATTCAAAAGATAAATTTAAAATTTAACACAATAATAGAAAACATATCGTTAATATATATATATAACCAAATTAAGTTATGCTTATTTATAAAATAAATTCTTATTTCAAATTTGAGATTTTTTTGGTTATTTAACCTTTGTTGGTGTTATGAAAAAAAGAGGAAGATAATCGCTAATTTAAAAGGTAATATAGTTGTTTTTACAAACAATAACGAGATTTTTATACTAGCACAAGTGGTTAATGATGTGCTCTTTATTTAAGAGAGACCCGGGTTCGATCCTTCATCTGCGCATATTTTTTTCACTAGTTGAAACGGCGTCGTTTAGCATTTCCCAAATAAATATTACCGGTTACCTGACATGTTGTCGGTCGCAGGTACGTAAAAGCCGTTTTTTATTAGTTCAGGTACCGATTTCAAATTTTTATTAGATCAGATACAAATATGCACAGTCAAGTAGTTTGGGTACTGATAAGGCAATATGACCCTAGTTGAGGTACTAATCGGCCGTTTTTCCGCAAACTTGCATACTTGTGCATATGAAATATTTAACTCACGAGATTCCACTCTTTATTGCTTTATCAATGAGTTGACACATTTGATATGTCGTTTGTCCATGCTTGATGATGACGCTTAGTATTTCTCTCTCTCCATATATTGTATATTGAATTTGAAATAGTAGCTTGGCCAAAATGGTATCAAATCCCATGCGACCCATTCGCTGAAAGTAACTAACTGTATGCTGCCAATCCGGATTGATGTGTCTTCTCAAAAGATGTCTAGCCAGCGCTTCCCATACTATGTAAGAGTATGGGCAAGCTAAGAAAAGGTGGGCTTTTGTTTCATCTTTTTCACCACAAAGCTCAAAACCCTGCACTGCACCCCACAACCTCATTCTATCTCTAGTGGACAACATATTCCTTATGCAAGCCATGTAATAAAAGAGAACTGGGGTACACCATGTACAAACCATATTACTCCACTCCACTCGACCTCTACGCAATCGAAGTTGCTCCCACGTTCTAACTGCTGAAAAATTAGTTCTAAAATCATTATGCCCATGCTTCCACATCCTTATGTCACTACCTTTCTCGATTTGCGGCAACTCAACGGCCATGATGTTTTCATGAATATTATGGAACCATTGGCTTCTCTTACCTCTTATGCACCACTCATTCTGAGTCACAGCTTCACTTACCTTAGCATGTCTGCGCACACCAAGATATGTAGTGCACACTTCTCATGTAATATCAATCAAGCGGCCATTCCTAAACAAATTATTGAACCAAAAAGAGTAGTCTTACCATCTCCAACGTCAGGTTTTATAAATTGATATGCAACCTCTCGCAGCTTAAGCAATTTACGCCAAATCCAAGACCCTTTCGAGTCATATGTGATATCCCAAAAAGAATTGTATCATAGCAAATAATGCTTTATCCAAAAAACCTCGTAGAGACGGTGGATGCGTGAATAAACGCTAAGTGAGCCGCAAGGCAAAAACCTTTGAAGTTTCTCGAAGCTTCCTCACTCCTAATCCTCCTTCCTCTTTAGGATAACATAAGTCTCCTCAACTGACCTTTGTTGTGTGACTTTTTGTTGGAGAGCCTAACCATAGAAAGATGCTACACATGCTTTCTATTGTGTCAAGACACTTAGCTATCGATCAAGATGAAAGCTGAGCTCCAGAAGTTCACGGAGCTTGAGATAACAAATTTGAACAATTGTAACCGTCAAGGAAGGATAAAGACTTGTCAAAAAGCCGAGCATTCTACTTTTTGATCTTATCAATCAATAGCTTATAATCATGGTCGGTGAGGGTCTTCATGGTCAAGGGCATGCGTAATTAACGAATGGGCAATGTACTAACTCCTATTTCCAGAGATGAAGCACTAGTGAGAGCGCATGTAAATTAATACTTGACACAAATATTGAAGACTTGATTACATTAATATGCAAGCCCAATATTCAAGCAAACCTCTTAATGACTTCCAAGCCACCCTAAAAGCAACTCGGTTGTGCCTTCTGTGAATACTAACATGTCATCAGAAAAAGTGAGGTGAGTGAGCTTAACTCCCTGACATTTTGGATGGTACTCAAATTATTTCGCCTCCACTACCCCATTTAAGATTTTTGAGAGGACGTTGTTGAAAAATACATACAGATAAAGCGAAAGAGAACAGCCTTGTCGGATGTCTCTCGCACTTGTAAAAAATTCCAAGCTGCCATTAACTGAAACACACAGTGGTCGAAATGCATAACCTTATCCAAATTCTAAATTGAGAAGGCATCCCCATTGCTTCCAGAACAGAGGTGATGAAGTACCACTTAATCGTATCAGAAGCCTTTGACATGTCAAATTTAACCACACACTTTGCCTTACCACATTCCTATGATTTATATTCACTAGTTCTGAAGCTATTAGAACATTCTCCAACAATAACCTTTCTACTGTGAATGCATACTGATCCATATCTAGTTCATCAGGAAAAACAACATGAAGCATGTTGGCCAAGACTTTTGAAATTACCTTATATAATAGATTCTAGCATGCAATGGGTTTGTAGTCATTCATTGATGCATTAACCCCAATGGGCAAGAAACCAAAAAGGAAGAATGACTGCATTGCAACGATGAAATCCTTTCCTAGAATAGGTCAAGCTGTGACAAAAAAAAACTCTTTAGTGAATCCATCAGGTCCAAATACCTTGTATTTTGGGAGAGATAGCAACACCTTGTGAATCTCAATGCAGTAACAAGGCTTGCAAGCACTACAACACCTTCACTGGAAAATTTGTATGGCAACATATCTTGTAGAGAAGAGACTGAAATATCTTCAATAGTAGGATCCTAACTTTGGAAGAAGCTCTGGAAGTGGGTCACTGCTTCCTTTTTTATTTCCAAATGAGATGTCAGTACTTCTCCTTGATAAGATCAACTGGTGACAGCTTGTCATGTGGAAGTGTTGTTAAAGGTGAGGTTTTGGGTTCGAGTAACGCCAAGTACACCAATAACCTACCACTGGATGTGCGGGACAGGTTGTCACACTACATTGCATTGCAGATAGATTCGGTGGATTTTGATCAGATTAAGGAGACCAAATATTGATTACTAGAGGCACATCATCAATTGTCATTATTTCTGTTGAATCACCAAAGATCTCCTTTGGCTATTCTCAATCTGGAACACCACCATATTCTTGTCAATAAAATGAACATCAATTTTTGATCATGCTTTAGGAAAAACCCAAATGCGATTAACTGTCACATGGATTGATCTTGCATGAGGTGCATCCCCAATAAAGTAGCCCACCACATAGATTTTCCAGAGAAGCTCAGTCTCATCAAATATCTCTTATGGAATATGTAGTATAGCGACTCCGTCAACAACATCAAACTCACCTTCCAACTGAGTTTCCTTCAGTTCATCCTTCGTCATAGGGGAAACTCGACTCTGACTCACCTACTTTGAAACACCCTTCGGCATAAAACTATCTCTTGGATTCTTTTCCTTCACACCTCCTTCTCGAGATGGTTCCAAAGCAAAGTTGGATACTCTGTCAAGACCATCAAGTCCTTGATTCAGATATGCCACCATAGGGATGGCCCTTGACTTGCCTTCGGTAGAAACAACCAACAAATCCCTTCCCAATCCCGAAGAATCCAATTTTAAGGTGGATTCTTCATCGCTCCATGGAACTAACACTATCTCCACCACAAATGATCCCCTTGAGTCAGCGTCAATAGAATTATTGTCATCGCCATTGATTTCTACCGTCAATGTCGCTAGGGTTGTCGCCATGTTCGCTCTTTTTGACCTCAGTATCTACAACCTTTACATAAAACATTTTGTTATTTATTTTTTATTTCAAAATAAACTTATCTTCAATTTTATTTTTATTTTTAATTACAAATAAAAATGCATTTGCACTTTGTGATATATATTCAACATATGAAATTTTGTGATGTGCATTCAACATATGTAAAATATATCAGATAATTTAATAAAATAAATGATACTAAAATCTATATAACTAAAAAAATATAACATCATGAAACAGAATATTATTTTCATTTTTTTCTATATAAAAATATAAATCTAAAAAGAAATTATTAATTCTACAAATTAATAAAAAAATATAGTGCTAATAATTTATAGAGTTTTTATTGTATAACTAAATGCTGATACTTTAGTTATTTCTGTCAAAATTTAGCTTTAAACGCAATCTCTAATGATATAAGATTTGTTCCTAACAAAAGTAAAGTTTTTTATCAGTTCTATGAAAATATTGATGGGAATGATATTTTTGAATTTAAAAAGAAAGTTAAATAGCCATATTTAAATTTTAAATTTAAAAAGAGATATAAATGTTGTCGATTGAGTAATATTAAAATAAGAAAAAAATGGATTTAACAAGTGCACGAATCAAGATATTTGACGTGTAGATATAAAACCATGTATGTGCTTAGACAAAGACGGTTCCGAGTTATGGAGACAAGCCTACTTACAAAGAAAGCGACCTGACCGGGTAAAGATTCAGATCACAGCCACTTGGTTTCTTGGCAAACAAAATAATGGAAATTAATCTTACACATAATCTAGTTGGACAAAAACAAATATAACTCGTTAATTTGGTATATTCACGTAGCACTTTAGACCTAGACTTAACATTTTTCACTGTTGACACAACACTAGAATATATGCTTTGATCTAACAGAATAATCATAGGTAAATAGGCTTGGGGTTTCGGCTTTTGATTCGGTTCGGTTCTGGTATCTCAGTTTTCAGCTCTAGAAATTTAAAACCGTTCGGTTATTTACAAAATTTGATTTAAATTCGGTTCGGTTATTTTAATTTTTTTTGGTTTGGTTGGAGTAGCAAAATTGAGAATTAGCTAATATATGAATAATTTCATATAACATAGGTAAATATATCAGATAATTCAAGCTTTTGAGTTAAATATCTGGATAATTTGGGTTGTTTGGAAAAAATGTTGTGTAATTCAGATAAATTTTAATATTCAGGTACAATTATTTAGATAATTCATATAATTGATATGTAAAAGTATATAATATGTATTTACAAAATCATGGTATCCATTCGGTTTGATTTTAGTCTGGTTACTTTTTTCTTTTTGGATAGAGATACATGATCTATCTGGATATTTTTTAAATTCGGTTTGGTTTCAATTATTACGGTTTGTATGGTTTGGTTCTTCAGTTCTAGATAAACATGTCTATGGAAGGTAAATATTCATGTATGTCAAGTAAAATATATTTAATAAAGGGGAATTTTCAAAAATACTACTTTTTTTGTACCACTTTTCATTTTTACCTTCATTAAAGAGACATTTTCAAAAATACCACTTTTTTAAGGGGATAATTTTTTAAAAAATTAATTAGAATCCTAAATTTTAAATTCCTAAACCCTACCCCATCCTACACCAACCCTTAACTCTAAACCCTAAGTCATAGATTAATTAACCCAAGGGTTATAAGTGTGTTTTTTCTTCTTAAAAAACAAGGGTAAAAGTGATTAAGGTTGAAAAGTGATACAAGGAAAGTGGTATTTTTGGCAATTTCCTTTTAATAAATTACATTTTACTTAACTTAAATTTTTTGAAATAATAATCCTCTATTTATCAAAGAAGGAGTAATATTCAAAACTATCCTTAAATATAAGTTATCAACAAAATTACCATTATATTGAATCATCTCAATAGACCCTCTCACATCATTAAACTAAAAAGACATCTTTTAATAGACTAATTATAAAAAATAGATATTTTTCTACACCATGCGTATGCATAATATATTTTTAAAACTATTTTATTATACTATTTTTATTTGATTTATTTTATTCAGTTTTTAATATAAAGTTATCATATGTAGTTGAAATTTTAGTCTATGGAAATTTAATCTACACTAATATTTAATTTAAATAAATATTTTTCTGAAATAATAATTTTATACATTTTTATTATTATATTATAATGAACAATAGATATATCATATTTTTGTAATAACCTATATCATCATTATACATTCGAACAATCAATTGGTAAATAACATATATGATATTATCTAAAGTAGGTGATATAATTATTTAAAAGCAATAGTATATATTTAAAAAATATATATTTTTGTAAAAGTAAATAAAACGTTTGAGGTATAAAATATAAGTAGTTTGCATAGAAGTTTAATTTGCAGAATAAAAATATTATAAAAACTATTTACATATGTTTATCTATATTTTATTATTGTATATCTTAAACATTAGTTATAATATCATGTATATATTGTATTTAATAAAATCATAAAACCTGAGCAGTATACAAAATAATTTATTCATAAAAATTAAATATAATAAAGAAATTAGATTTTGACCCGCCCTTAAAAGGGCTGATATATTTTTTGTATATTAAAATTTATATATAACTAAAAATATTTTGATTTCCAATTTTAAAAAATTGAAAGTATATTCTAATTACCATATTCTGTTGAAGTTGTTATATTTAGGTAAGATATGAAAAATTATGAATGTAGATGGATAGTTGAGTAATATAGATAATTACAAATATCCATTTTTAATTAAATGATACCATAAAAATGTAATACACTAACAAACTTGAAACATTCCAAAAATTAAATGACAACTTTCAATGGTAGATAAATTTAGGACTTTATTTTAATAGAGTAGATACATTCATACAATTTATAATTCTCATTTGAAGCAATGTATATATAAATTTCCGATAAACAAATGAATAGTATAGTTTCTTTTGTTATTTTTTCATGTTGCAAGTTTATAAGAAAGCACATCTAATATTTATTTTTTCTTATGTTTTATAACTATGGTAATACTATATATTTATTAACTTATTTTTCATTTCTATAATTGAATTATGTTGTAATCAATTTTAACTCATATTATAATTAATAAGGATCCATGTCATATTTTTCAATAGCCACATCATTATTCTCTTAGAGTTATTGTAGTGATGACACTTGTAAAAATCACTTGGTAAATAATGTATAAGGGATGCAGTTGGTCCTACATATTATGCATGCTATTAACTATGTTTATGATATAGTTTTTTTTTACCTTGATTTCTTTGTTTGCTAATGTTCTCAAATTTTGAATGCTGAAAATATCTATGTCAACCAGAAGATGAGTATGAGCGGATGCCTTCATATTTGGAGCAAATTGCATTAGCAAATCATGATTCTATTACTAGTATAGAACTTGATGTTAAGAATATATTTAAGTATTTATGTAACATTTGATATTTGGTGAATTTGGGTAAGTTTTCTTGAGAATTATTCTCCTTGCTGTAGTAAATTTAATTATTATTTTTTGTTATTTTGTATTGAATTTGTATCAGGAACTTTAATAATGTCAAGTACTTTTGGCAAGATAATATTGTAAACATGAATATATTTACCAATTTTTTTCATTAATATCTCTTTAAATTTATAAAATAATTCACAATTAAAAGAGTACACCTACAAATCACAAAACGACCATAAACAAAATTATTATAGATCATTCCTCTACAAAAACAAGTTTGGACTCCATAACATGAAAGAAGACTCCGTTAGAAGTCTTCCGTGGAAGTTTTCTAGTGCATTATTTGTTGGAAGACTTCTGAGGAGACTTCCATGAAAGTCTTCCAAGTCGTCTCAGATCTGAAAATCCTGCATATCCAAACAAATAAATTAGTGAGAAAGACATGAGATAAAAATGAGAAATTAATCTAAAGTTTAGTTTTTTATAAAAGACTTACTTGAAAGTCCTCTAATAGAATACCTCCTCGAAGACTTACTTGAAAGTCTTCTAGACCCTAAATTTACTATTGGCTCAGAAGACTTCGCGGAAGTATTCTAGTGAATTATTTGTTGGAAGACTTCCGAGAAGACTTCCATGAAAGACTTCTGAGAAAACTTCCATGAAAGTTTTCCGAAAAGACTTTCATGAAAGTCTTCCAAGTCATCTCAGATCTAAAAAACCTGCATATCCAAACAATATAAATCAGTGAGAAAGACATGAGATAAAAATGAAAAATTTATATAAAGTTTATTTTTTTTATGAAAGACTTACTTAAAAGTTTTCTAATAGAATACCTCCTGGAAGACTTACTTGAAACTCTTCTAGACCCTAAATTTACTATTCGCCCAGGAGACTTTTCTGAAAGTCTTCTAGTGCATTATTTGTTGGAAGACTTCCGAGAAGACTTCCATGAAAGACTTCCGAGAAGACTTCCATGAAAGACTTCCGAGAAGACTTCCATGAAAGTCCTCCAAGAAGACTTCCATGAAAGTATTCCAAGAAGACTTCCATGAAAGTCTTCCAAATCGTCTCAGATCTGAAAAATATGCATATCCAAACAAATTAAATTACTGAGAAAGACATGAGATAAAAATGAGAAATTAATATAAAATTTAGTTTTTCTTATGAAAGACTTACTTGAAAGTCTTCTAATAAAATACCTCTTAGAAGACTTATTTGAAGTCTTCTAGACTCTAAATTTAATATTCGCCTAGAAGACTTATGCGGAAGTCTTCTAGTGCATTATTTGTTGGAAGACTTCCGAGAAGACTTCCAAGTCGTCTCAGATCTGAAAAATATGCATATCCAAAAGCATTCAAATGACTTCAAAACACTGAAAAGCTTCAAAAATAAGGTATGAACTTAAAACAACAAAAAGAGTTTTCAAAAGTTAAAACTGTAAGCAACAAGAAGTTACCAAATGATAAAATATGGTTTATAGATCGACCTTTAAAGAAATGGAAGATGAGAACCTTGTCATGAAAACCCGCAAAAACAAAATAAATAAGTGAGAAACATGAGATAAAAATGAGAAATTGATATAAAGTTTGGTTTTTTAAATTCAAACAGATTAGAGAGAGGTTTAAGAGTTTTAGAATGAGAAAATTATATTTTATTGTAGCCATTTGAGAAAAAGAGAGATAATGTGTAAATTTTTCTTTACATAAGAAGACAAAAATTCCAATAAAATTAAATATTTTCGATTCAGAAGACATTCAAGTACTTTTAATAGAATAACTCCTAGAAGACTTACTTGAAAGTCTTTTTGACCCTAAGTTTACTATTCGCCCAGAAGACTTCCGCGAAAGTCTTTTAATGCATTATTTGTTAGAATACTTAAGTCATATATACCATTAACTAAAAATAACTAACTAATTAGAAACAAACAATTCATTAAACTTAATTAAATTTTAAAATCTAAATTTATATCACTTAAAATGTCTATAATTAGATGATTATGATTTTTCCTCAACCAAATATTTTTTTTACGAAATTATTAAATTATTATTAAGATCTAATACACTAGATTTTATGGAAGACTTAAAACTTTGACTAGAAGACTTATGGAATACTTATTGTAAGACTTATGGAAGACTCATTGGAAGACTTAACAATAGGCGGAAAACCTAAATTCTTCTACAATTTTAAGCGGAAAATGGTAGTTAAGTCTTCTAGTAAGTCTTCTAGTGCATTTTATATCTTCGAAAATTTAAGTCTTCCAAAACCCCAAAATAAAATATATTACTAAATCACATACAAAAACTTTATTAAACTTAAAATAAACTTATAAAGTGTTTAATATATACAAAACTAAACACATATAGGTCAAATTTAGTTTTTGAAAAAAAAAATATTAAGATACCACAATCTAACCTTAAAAACACATACAATATTATAAAATAGTTACTAAACCCTAAACCAAAAAATATCATGACTAACCTACATTCACTCATCTATGTTGAAAACTATTTAATTTTAGCAAATCAAAATTTACATCATTTATAAATATATATAATTACAGTATTATGATTTTTTACTAATCAAATTATTTTTTTAAAAATTTTATAAATTATTTTTAAGATCTACACTATAAGAAGACTTTCATGGAAGCTTTCTCACTTGCAAGGTTATAATAGTAAACTACAATACTGTTTTTTTGTTTAGTCATGAGGGGATGTTTGTAATTTCACTAGCATTTTAAGTTACTTTTGCATTTGATTTGAGTTGGGGTACACTTTTACATTTAAAATCAAGTTTTGAGTTATATTTGGCAAATTTCCCATATATTAATGCCATCAGACTTTTTTGATGACTGATGAGTAATATTTGTATACGAGTTCCAGTAAGCTCACCATAGTTTTGAATTTGTAGCTGATTTTAAAAGTGTTCTTCCCTCATGAGAAACTACTTATCAGTAAACAACACACAAAAACAGTTTGATACCAAGTTGATCATTATGAATTTCAACAGCAATATTCGAACAAGTTTAAACCACTGAAACATAATTATAGTTTTAATTCTACAAGCAACCTAATACATGTTGTTCATAGTTCGTTGTTAACGTAATCAAAGTTTTAGTTCTACAAGCAACCTAATACAAAGGTCTAGCCGAGAACACAATTACTATGATTACGATTACTTAATTCTACAAGCAACCTATTTCATGGTTCGTGGTTTAAAACTTTAGCCGAGAAGACTAAATTCTAAGTCATTTTATGGATTTAAAAGAAACCATGTGCGTGTGCCATCGAAACCATTATTCTCATGTACGTGAGTTTTTATGTATTACTGGTAGTTTTTATATACTTGATAAATATCGCTATATACAAAATATATATATATATATATATATTGAATTACCAGGATGTTCAGACCGCCCTAATCTTTTAAATCCGAAACTATTTCATGAATAAAATGTGACCAATTAACCAATCAATAAAACTATTTGTTACAAATAACTATCTTGTTGTTGCATCGAAACATATAAATGTTGACTAATCTGGACAGAATGTGATATTGGTTTCGTCCAATGGAATGAAAAAACGCAACAGTCGCCGCAGTTATGGCAACTAGACGCAAAAGAAGACATTGGGCTTATTTGTTGCAGATAAATGGGGACAGTGATCGAAATGCAAAAACAATGCTCATGCCGGGATCAGAGGACATATCATTATGGAAACATGCAGAAGGCACCTAGTAGTCTGTATTTAGTTCGATGAAAACGTGGAATAGCATCCGCAATTCATCTCTGACTGTGAGCTGGTCTGCACCATTTGGTTCACACACTCTACTCCAAATTACTCATTTATTATTGGCTGGCATCGTGGATAGCTCAGTAAGTACAGTATGCACCCTTTGTCCTGCCCCGCTTGAAACAAAGGATGATTTGTTCTTCAATTGTAGTTACTACAATGAAGTGTGAAGACCACTCACCTTTGGTCTCCTCCGGGATCAGTACGCATCAGATTGGACGAGTTTACAAACGCTGCAAACAGGAAGTCTGCTGTCCAAGACACAATGCTTCATGTTACGGTTTGTCTTTAAAACAACAATTCACACAATATGGAGGGAACGAAATGCACTGAGACATGGTGAGACATCAACTCCTGCTTTAACTCTCATCAAACAGATTGACAATCCACTCGGAATCGATTACTCTCAATTCAAACTCAAGGTAATCACTGTAGGACCATGATTTCTACGATATGGCAAACTGAAAAATTTGTTTATATATAATGATAAAACAGAAATAAAATATACAATATTTGATACCAAAATATGATGAACAAGAACGATTTCATGTGGAGGCGAAACACTATTTCCTTAATTCTTTAATTGCTCGTAGTGTGACGGTATTTATGCAATCAGAATCCCAGGATACAACAACACTTTGACTATTCCTCATCACTCAGAATAGAAGCTAACGAACCTATTTTTGTGTTGTACTTGCAGACACAAACTAAAAAAAATACTAGCATAGCTATTTTAAGTGGGAGAATTGATTCTTGGATGTCTCTCTTTCTATAATGCTAACAAGCATTTTTATAGAAAATAATGAGAAGCACAAGCTACATTTCAACATAGAAATGAAATTTCCATGGTGCACTAATGGAGAGTTTAATTCTTGTCAACTATTTTGTGAATTTATTTCACATTTTGACCAAGAAATTAAAGATTAAAAGTTATTATTGTGTGACCAAATCAAACAAATAATATACTTTAAATGATTTTTTTTTATATTTTATCAATATAAAAGATCAACATATATTTGGTTTATAAGATTAAGTTAATGAACATGAAGTCCAACTAACAAATCAAAACTCAAATCCAATCAAATATCCAATGTGTGTATTTACAAGTTTATCAAATCTCACACATTAAACCTCCATTTCTCATTCAAATAAAACTCATTTTTGACAAATGAATACATTATTCATAATGTTCAAAAATAGTTTCAACAATCACCCACATGGGCACAAAGAAAAGAAGAAGGTATACTCGTCAGTCTCGATGGCGATTTTTTCCTGGTGAGGATTATGTTTGATCTCTTTTCGGTCAATGGAGATCTGGTTTGGGTTGAGTCTTCATGGTTTTTTGTGGTAATTGACGGTTTCTACGGGAATATATTATTTTGGATTTGGGAAGGAATGAGATCTGAAGGGATGTGTTTATCACGGAGGGGGGAGAGGAGATTCGGTGGATCTTATGGGATTGCCTTGCGGATTGGCGTATTTTCAACATCTTGCTCGAAGATGTTAGAAATCTCAAGTCCAGTTTTGGGATCAGGGAAGATGATTTGGTGTGACAAAATCGGAAAATATGGATTTGGTTTGTTCTCAATAGTAAGTGGTTCTGAATTTTATTTTGGGGGATTATATCTCTTTGAATTTTCTGATGAGCATTGTGGACTGTATATGGAGCCAAGATTTGCTTTCTTCGTCTATCTTATTTCTTGTAATCTGAGAGGCAATATCATCTCCCGTTTTGGTTCTCATATATTTGATTGTGCTGTGATTTTATATTTTCTGATACCACAGCATCATTATGGTATCTTTGATTATTTGGTGGGATTTTGCATTAATGTTGAGAATTCTGTGAATCCTTGGTTCACGATTCTTGAGCTTCTTCTAGTTTTAGTATTTAAATGGTTCCCAAGTCAGTGTAAACAAACATCACAGTGCTCATTTTTCTCTGTTTTTCTCATTACTCTGCAACATTTCCTTACTTTATCGTTTGTTTTTTCTTTGGTAATCATGACGCAAGGTCAATGGATGGTGCAATCAGGGGGAAAAAGTGGAAATGACCAAGCCACGGCTGAAGATCTCGGTGCCCCGGTTTGATAAAACTGAGCTAATTGCTCGGTACGCAAGAACTTTGATTGGGAGATGTATGAATCCTTCCAAGAAAGACATGAAGACACTTTTGTTCATGCTTCCCAGAATTTGGCAAGTTGAGGGGCGAGTGACTGGTTCTGATCTGGGATTGGGACGTTTCCAGTTTGACTTTGTGGAATAAGAAGACATTCTCGAGGTGCTTAAAATGGAGCCCTTTCACTTTGATTATTGGATGATCTCCCTCGTCCGGTGGAAGCCAGTCTTAGACGTCAATTACCCGTCAAAGATCACTTTCTGGGTGCGTGTGATGGATGTTCCTCTTCAATTTTGGGAAGCATCAACCTTTGAAAGTATTGGAGGAGCTATTGGTCAAGTTCGCGGAGAGGTTGACTTGTTGGAAGGAAGAGTTCGAGTGGAAGTGGATGGATACAAGCCTTTAGTGTTTTCTATGGAGGTTGACTTTGATGAAGGTGTGGAACTTCTGGTGTCGTTGAGGTATGAGAAACTGTTTGGTTTCCGCAGACAGTGCTTTTGTTTAACTCACGACCAATCAAGATGCCCAAGCTTGGTGCCTGCAGTTGAGGAGGGAGTTGGACAGGTAGGGCCAAAGGCTGAGCCAGGAGCACACTTGAAGAGTTACAAAGGTGCGGTTACAAATGGGAAGGATGTTAGCGAGGATCATAAAGGGGATCAGCAGATGATACCAAATATGATGAAAGATGGTAATAAGGGCAAGGGTATTGTACGTGATAGGCAAGGTTCCTTCAGACATGATGGGGCGTACCGTTCTTATAAAGAAAGGGTTCCACGGGGCTTTGGTGAAGGATCATCACGAGGTGGAAGATATCATGGTTACGGGGCTTTTAGAAGGCAGCAGGACCGCTTTGCCATCAACCCTAGAGGCTTGCAAAATTTGCGAAATGCAGAGGAACAACAAAATCTTAGTAACCCTGAGAAACTAATGTTGGATGCTTTCAAAGGGACCAATCATCTTCCAAAGGCGAGTAACGGAGATGGAGACTCGGTGGCGGAGGCTGGGAGTCAATCTAAGGCGCGTATGTGCCTCCAGTTTGATGAGGAATTTAAGGAGGAGAATCCTGCATATTTGGGTATGGTGAGTGATCAGAATGAGGCCGTGTTTCCGCACAGTGGAGAGGACGAGATGAAGAAAAATGCTGAGGATGAAGACCAGGAGTCTCCTTCTGCTTTGGATGCAGCAAGCTTGATGCTGGAAGGTGAGCTTTTTTCGGACTCGGAGCTACTTGATGATGTTTGGGAGGAAGGTGAGGTTCCAGACTTTATGGAAGAAGAAGAGATGGTGAAAGATGGGACTGGTAGAAACGTAATCACTTCTGATCCCAACGGTTTGGAGGAAGGTTTGGAGGAAAACATTGCTAAACCCTCGAAGAAGAAGGCTTTGAAAACAGGTGTGTTTGGCGGGGCAACAAAGAAGAGACTTGTCCAGAATATCCTTTCCCCAAGGAAGAACAAGATCTCGAAGGTCCCAGTGAAAAATGATAAAGGTAAGGGAGATGGGAAGAAGAACAATGGCAAGCCTAAGGATGGGGATGCATAAGGTGGTTTTACTCTCTTTTCCTTGCTGAGATTTTGGCTTTTACTTCTTTTACATTTGAATAATGATGGATTGTGTTATAAAATCCTGGGTTTTTAAGTTTTATGCTAGTATTTTGATTCTAGTTTGTCATCATGGGATTCTGATGGGTAGTTTGAACCTGTGGGTTCCAATTTCTTTTAATGTTTTGAATAAAAGGTTTGGATTAAGGCCTCATATTGATGTGTCTATGGCTTGGCTCTGTCTTTCTAATTTTTTACTATGTCTACAAGGTATTTCTGTTGCACTTATGGTATGTCAGATTTTCTGTTTCTTAATGAAACTTATGGTAGAGGTATGTGAGTATTGTGACTCTTTAATTTTTCTATGGTTTGAGGATTTACGGACATCTGTTTGGAGTGAGGTTTATTGGTGGATTTATGGTTACCATGAGTATTTTTTCATTGCTGGTAGTGTGATCCTTTTGGGAATGATAACCTCTGGATGGAGATTCAATGCGATTATTCTTTATCTACTTGTTTTATTAATATTTGGAATTTTTTTGTCACGTTTGTTCTGTGACCTGGTGGTGAGGTTGAGGCCTGTTGGTACACAGATGGTTTGGTGGTGTGAGGTATCACCGTACAGAAGTAATGTTCAAGGAGCCCATAGTTATGATGGTAAGATAAACTTCTGGGGAGGACAAATTCATGGTTGTATGAGTTCAACTCGATGGGGTTCTGGAAATTACGGAGATATAGAGTATAGAGGCGACTGGTATCATCTATGTATGTTACGATTTCAAGTCTCAGGTTCAATGTTTTCTTTTTGTTATCTTAAAAACCTTTCTAATAGGGAGGTCTTTTTTCTTAACGATACAAGTCTGGTCAATTTAATGGTGGGCAATGGGAAGTTGGTTTTAGTGTACACTTGGTCTTTTCCCAGCATCAAGGGTCTGGACGGCCCCCTCCTCGGGTTTATTATATGTTTTTGGATTTTTCCAAGGAATTATTTGAAATGCAACAAAGATATGTGAGTATATGCATTCTAAATACTCGATGGTGTTGGCAATTGTTTTTTGGACAAGTACTGGTTTTTGGGAAGAGGAATTTTGCCATTATCAGTGATCTCCATTTACACAGGTGGCAGATTTCTTTGCAGAGAATGAAAAGTATTTTGTTTCTAGTAACGTTAAAGAATTCTTATTTTAGACATGATTCTCTACTCTGGTATCCACAAGAGTATTACATACCTCTTTTTAGGTTTGTTTTTGGTACAGAGTGTGATCAACCGGTAACGTGGGTTGCTAGTCAAAGGTCAAAGCTGCAAACTTGGAGAGGTTTCTCTCAGGATATGGAATTTTGGATAAAGATTCCAGTACAAGTGCTACTGTCCACTACCTTTCACATGGAGGGATTTTATTTCGTGCTTTGTAGTAATTTAGCCTCTGTAAGGGTGGAATTCTGTGACTATCAGCGTATATGCACGTATTTTATAATTTATTTCAAATGGGAAGCATTAGGTAATAAGGACGGAGTCATCATGACTTTGTGTCATAAGGCAATACGGTCGTATAAAATTCAAGAGTTTTGTACAATGGTCACGATTAACAGGCTGGTTTTATTATGGGAAATATCTAGAGGTTACATGGAGTCGGCCTTGCCAGGTTTCCTAGACAGCAGTGACTCTATTGTTTGTTATTTTCAATTTTGGGGATTTATGAAGAATTTTTGTCGGAATTGTAAAAGAATTGGTAGTAAATGGATTATTATTTATATGAGACAAACATATGGTGGAAAAGTAGGACTTCTGGAGAATTTTATATACTTGAGTATCAAGGATACTTGGTTGGTTTTTGGTACAATTGGTTTTTGGAACGAGTCTTCTATGGAGTTTAAAACTTTAATAAATTGGATCTCATTAAACCATAGTATTAGGGGCTCTACGGAGCTTTCTCAAAATTTTATATAATTTTTATGAGTATTCTGAGTTGGAATTGTAGGGGTGCGGGTAGTTCGGATACGGTGCAACGTATTCGAGATCTACGTCGTCAATTTTTTCCGGATTTTATGTTTCTCATGGAGACTAAGCAAAAAATTGCTTACATGGACGTTTTAAAATCAAGTTTGGGATACGATTTCTTACACACGGTGGAGCCCATTGGGCGTAGTGGTGGCTTAGCTCTAATGTGGAAAGGGTGTTATTCAGTTGACATTTTAAATAGTAACAATAGAATTATTGATCTTAAAATCACAATGGGGTCACTTGAATTTTTTCTTTCATGTGTATATGGAGATCCAGTAAGAGCAAGGAGACGATATGTTTGGGATCAACTAATGGAGATAGGTGTGAATAGAGATGAGGCATGGCTTTTGGTTGGTGATTTTAATGAGCTAATGCATAATGGTGAAAAGCTGGGAGGAGTTACTAGAGAGGAAAACACTTTTTTCGATTTTCGGAATATGGCAGAAGCATGTAAAATCAGAGAAATGAGAAGTACGGGAAACACTCTTTCATGGGCAGGTGTGAGGGATCACAATTGGGTTCAATGTCGCCTGGATAGGAGCTTTGGCAATGGGGAATGGTTTAGACTCTTTCCACAATCATCTACTGATTATATGAGTATGTGGCCTTCTGATCATCGACCTCTTCGCATAGAGTTTGCACTCGAGCCTGAAAATTTGCATAGAGGACGATTCTATTTCGATAAACGTATGTATGGTAAAAGAGGGGTAGAAGAGGCTATTATTCGGGGATGGGGTGCGGAGAATATTCACTCCAATCTCAGTGTACTAGATCGTATTGCCAGGTGCCGTTCGGAACTAGCTAAGCTTAAAAGGACCAATGACTGGAATTCAAAAACAAGAATAGAACGGTTACAATCTGATTTAGACAAAGAAGGCTCCAAGCAATTTCCCATTTTTAGTTTGTTAAGGAGGTTAAGACAGGAATTGGCTTCGGCTTATAGGGAAGAAGAAATTTTCTGGAGACAAAAAAGTCGGGAGGAATGGCTACGGGAAGGGGATAGAAATACTACTTATTTTCATAATGTGGTAAAAGGGAAAAAATGAGGAATAAAATTTTAATGCTTAAAGATATTTTTGGCAATGAGCATTATTCTGAAGGGTCAAAAGGGCATATTGCTACTGAATATTTTAGAGATTTGTTTACGAGTTCCAACCCAAGTGACTTGGAAACTTTGTTTGACGGGTTTGAGACTAGGATCACACCGGAAATGAACAATTTGTTAACGAGAGAGGTCTCACCTGAGGAGATAAAAAAGCAGCATTTGGGATTAAAAGTAGCAGCGCCCCTGGAGAGGATGGCCTCACTGGCTATTTTTACCAGAAATATTGGCATATTGTCGGTCAGAAGATTATTGGTGATGTTCAAAGTTTTTTTAAAACAACCATTCTTCCTGAGGGATGGAATCATACACAATTATTTTTGTTACCAAAAATTATACATCCTACAGAGATGAAGGATATGCGTCCCCTTAGTCTTTGCTCGGTTCAATATAAAATCATTTCTCGGATTCTCTGCGATCGAATGAAAGTAATTTTACCAAACATAATTTCGGAAACTCAAGGGGCTTTTGTTGGAGGTAGGCTAATTACTGATAATGTCATTATCGCACATGAACTAGTACATGGTCTGCGCACAAATGATAAAATTGGTAGGGAAAGTATGGCTATTAAGACAGATATGTCAAAAGCATATGATCGGGTTGAATGGAATTTTCTTGAAGTTCTACTTGAAAAAATGGGATTTGATCGGAAATGGGTCGTTTGGATTATGTCATGTATTACCACTGTTACTTTTTCAGTGTTACTAAATGGAAGATCTCATGGATTTATAAAACCTGAACGTGGAGTACGTCAGGGGGATCCCTTATCGCCTTTTTTATTTATCTTATGTGCTGAAGCATTAGTACATGTTTTAAACAGAGCTGAAGCACAAGGGAATTTAAAGGGTATAAAATTAGCTAAAGATAGTCCTTCGGTGCATCATCTGTTATTTGCGGATGATAGCTTGTTGTTATGTGAAGCCTCTATCGAGGACAGTGAAGAAATTCTGCAGTGTTTGGAAAGGTATGGGACGGCTTCCGGACAAATGATTAACCCTTTAAAGTCTTCTGTCATTTTTGGGAAAAACGTAACCGATGATACAAAACAAGATATAAAGAGGGTTTTGGGTATCGACAAGGAAGGTGGGGAAGGTTCATATCTTGGCCTCCCTGAATGCTTTCAAGGATCAAAAAAAGATCTTTTGAATTTTATCAAAGAGAAATTAGAAGGTAGATTACAAGGATGGTATTCCAAAACTTTATCAATGGGGGCTAAGGAAGTTTTGATTAAATCGGTTGCTTTAGCTCTCCCAGTATATGCAATGTCAGTATTTCGACTACCAAAAGGTCTGTGTGAACGACTTACGAGTGCGATTATTGAATTTTGGTGGAGTAGTGGGGATAAAAAAGGAAGATCCCTTGGGTGGCATGGGAAAAATTGTGTAAACCAAAAGAACAGGGGGGTCTGGGATTTCATGACATTGGTCGGTTTAATCAGGCTTTACTTGGAAAACAAGCTTGGCGAATTTGGAATAATCCTGACTCTTTGGTTTCTCGCATTTTGAAAGGCAAATACTTCAAAAATGGAAATTTTCTGGAGTGCGGTATGGGGACACGCCCATCATATGCATGGCGGAGTATCATGCACGGTAGAGAGTTATTAAAACAGGGTTTATACCGACATATTGGCAATGGGGTTAATACCAATGTTTGGGCTGAAAATTGGATTATTGATACTATTCCTCGGCCACCAATGTACCGGGAGAATAGTTCCATAAATCTAGCGCTAAAAGTTTGAGACTTATTTGTGCAAGGATCGAACCAGTGGGATATTAATTTATTAAATCAAACTTTTACGGCACAGGATGTTCAGAGGATCTTACTCCTAAAACCATCACTGTTACTTGAAGATGCAATCAGATGGGGTTTCACAACAAGTGGCTCATATTCGACTCGGAGTGGGTATAAATTGTTAGAGGCTTTGGTCGACTTTGATCATCCTCCAGAGCACTCTCTCACTCCTCTTGAAAAACAATTATGAAAAGAATTATGGAAGGTTAAAGCCCCACCAAAAATAAAACATTTTATGTGGCGCGCTCTATCTGGTGCTTTAGCGGTAAAACAACGATTGAATACTCGGGGGATTCCGGTAGACCCAACATGTTCAGTATGCGGTAATGCGGCAGAAAGTATATGTCACGTTCTCTTTACTTGTTCGAAAGCACGTGCTACCTGGGAACAAGCTAATTTCCCCATACCGTTAGGTGGTTTTTCTCGGAATTCAATGTTCTTAAATTTTGTGCATCTTATCATGATTGTCAAAAAATCAACAACGGATATTCATACAAGGAATGTTTTCCCTTGGTTGTTATGGGAAATTTGGAAAGCTAGAAATGCCTTTGTTTTTGAAACCAAAGATATTGAGGTTTCTTTTATTGCTAAGAAAGCCTATGAAGAGGAATCAACATGGTTTGATACATTTTCAGGAGCAAAGGATAATGTTTTGGAGGTTCCTTCTGTAATGATTCGATGGCAAAAACCACCCAAGGGTTTCCTCAAATGTAATGTTGGTTCCTCTTGGTTAAACTCTAACCGCCCTAGTGGTGCTTCATGGATCTTACGAGATGAAAATGGGTGTACAGTTATGCATAGCCGTCGGTCTTTTTCTTATATGCGCACAAAGACAGAGGCTGATTTGTGGTCTCTTTTTTGGGCGGTGGAATGTGTCCACAATCTGCATTTCTCTAATATCATTTTCGAGACTTCCTCCGAGACCCTCCATGACGCACTCACACATCCAAATGGCCACCTCATTTTCAGCCATATTCATCATAATATTTCTTTTCTCCTCGTCAGGATAGATTCATGGAGTTTAGACCACGCATTTCCAGAGCGCAATGAAGCAGCAGACGCTATTGCTATAAGTGTCACTCGCGATAACCGTCACCAGTCGTACATCGCCCGTAATGCACCCGTTTGGCTTCATCACCTACTTGCTTTGGAGGCTCAGCTATAAGGTTTTGGGTGAGGTTTTCTTTTTCGTTATCCGTTGATGTCTACTGATATCTCCTATCTTCTCTGTTTTTCCCTTTTGTATTTTTTGAAAATTTTCTTTGTACCATTGCACCAGTGTTATAAAAAAAACAATCACCCACATGAATAGAAATGACTCTATACAGTAGACGACTCGTCAGACTTGACTTCCTAGACAAGACTTGACAAGACTCAACTAATGACTTTTGAGAGTATAAACGAAAAATCCACTGCATGATGAGTTGATAGCATTTTTTAGCCTTGAACCAGTCATTGTTAATAGCTATCGGATTTACTCGGCCAGGTAGTGAACATTATGTCTTGAACCACCCGGGCTTTGGTGTAAACCTAGACAATAACAATAACACAAATTCATTCTCTCACAGAACTAAGTTCTATGTTGTGTCATTTTGGCTGTGAACAGTCTTGGTTAATCATGAGTGAACTTGAAGAATATAGTATTTCCTTCATTCTCCTAGAAACAGCCCCATTTTACACTCACAAGGTGATTTGCCATGAGCTTTTTTTAGAGGAGTATCATGTACTACTCCATTCATATCTCAAACCTATGGACACAAATCATTAAAAGCAAATGCTTGTCCTCTATTCCTTACATGTAGCATTGTTTAATCATCATAGGAACTGGGTATAGGCCGAAGTCATACAATGCTTTGGGCAGATTTAGTTTGATTTAGTTGTCTCCTTGAACCTATTTCTTGGGATCTCTAGTCAGTTAGGTAGAGTTACCGCCAAACCTCATCTTAATTTTCATAGGCTTTAACGTATTCCTCTTGATGATATAACAATATGATCTCATGACACACCTTTAATAAAAGGATCCTAGGTTGTCATCATAATGAACATAATCTATTTAGATTAGTCGAGATCAATTGTCCAATGGTTTTTGTCATCTTCTTTCAAGATACAATTTAACCATTATATACAAAACTCAATGTATTACATTGCTTTTAAAAAAAAATCATATTATTTATCACTAAGTTCATGTGACCTCTAGCCAATGACTTTATATGGTAAACAAAGCTTCCCCCACATTTTTTGAGATAATTCAAAATATGCATATTTGCATTTATCATCTCTTAAAAGTTTAGAAAATTTGATCTACAACTCTTTTATATTTAAATGAATAAAAAGCAATTTCAAAAATTATTATAATTTTCTAAAAAAAAATGTATTTCATTTTCAGAAATTCACATTTTATATACAACTGTTTTCATAGTTCTCTCAAGTTGATTTATGATTCCAACTTATATGTTTTGATTTTTCAAAAACATATTTTGCTTTTTAGCAAATATACATATCATTACAAGATATTATTTGTGGCATCAAAAACCATTACTCTCTTTGGTTATTTTTAAGCATGTTGACTTTAGAAACTACAATATATATGTCAGTTTCAGTCATATTTACATGAGATTTCTCATTTTTTTCTATAATCAATATTTATACGGTTCACGTTCAAGCATTGACGAAATATAAGTGTTTTAATCATTATCAACAACATTATATTATCTATGGCAAATGATTCATATGTGGCAAACCTCTCCCAAACTTAATTTGGGGCGTCGACTCATGAAATTTATTTCTATCTATACCATTTGATCTCTTAAAGATCAAAATTTTATTTATCTATGGTATAAATATATTTGAAACTTTAATCATTTTCTCCAAAAGAAAATATCTGAAACAACAAATCAAGAACGTTCCATACATTTTTTGATAATTAAACCAAACAAGTTAAAGCATTAACACATAGTTGATCAACCTAAACACAACATCTTTGATAATTTATTAACAAACGTCAATATACCAAAATGGAATCTATAAAGACTAAAACATTAAGGCAATTAAAATATTGCAAGAAGAGACAACAAAACTCTAGCAATTTTTACTTTAAACAATGCCAAAGAACAAGTTTGGATTATGTCAAAACGATTACTAAACCAAAACCAACACAAGTCTCAAACCGTTTTAGAATGATTTAACAAATTTGATATAGTGTGTTTTTAGCATACTTTAGTTGAGATTTATTGATCTTTCTCATGCAATTAGAGGGTACTTACAGCTCTATTTGAGACATTTCAGGTACAAAAGAGGTTGTGGAACTTTAGAGAGAAACATGAAGAAAAGAGAAAATTTGAATTCTGTCCCGGAGAACAACCCCAGAGATCAAGCAGAGTCTTGATCCCCGCGGGAGATATTTTAGGAAACTGCAGAATCTTTTGGGATTTGCCCTAATTTTATTTCCTCCTCCTTCCAGCCGCCACAAAAGATAAATTAAAAAGAGGGACACAACCATTATTAGAGACGGACTCACTCAGCTCAATTTTCTTTCATATTTTTCAGTAAAAACTTGTTTGGATTCAATATTTTGTAAGGGAGAAAGAAATCTTCACATTGTTCTCGCGATTAGAGAAGATTTCTTGAACCCTATTTTTAGTTTTTGATTTCGATTCATGGAGTATTATTCAATATTTCTTACTGTGTTTATTGCCATGATTGTTGAGTAGTCGATCTTGTTAGTTTAGGGTGTTAGGGTATTGGATTTATTAAGCTACACACAAATAAGTTGTATGTTCATTGATCGCCTTAATTCTAAACTTAACTTAATGCTAGCATGAATCTGATCACTTTATGTTAGATCTAGGTTTTCATCTATTCATTAACTGTGTTATAGATTGCACGAACTGTTTAGAATAAGTATTATATCCCTAATCAGCGAAAGTAGATATTATGGTGTAATATGAACTGAATAGACCTGATCGTTACTGTTCATAGACATGACTCGGAACAAGCGACAACATAGTCTCCGGGGCTGTTCTCTCAACGGAACAAGCGCCACGACAGTGGGCTGTTCTAGCCATTGATCTATGTTCTAGGCTTGTTCTTAATTCGAAATTAAATAATTGTGTGGCTTAATGATATCTAACACCCGTTTAATCACCCTAGACTAGCTTTCCCCCAAATTTAAAACAGCTCAAACCGTACCTTGATCTCTGTTATTTTTACCTTGTTCTCAGTTAAATTTGAAAGTTTTAGCTAAGAAATTAAAATCTTAAGTTATAGTGTAAAACAGTCCTTTGGAATTGAATCTCAAGTACAACAACTACAACTGTTAACTTGACAGTAGCAAGATCTAATTTTCAGTGTATCAAAATTTCACATCAAACTTATGCAAATTCTAATTAGTTGCCGAATATCAAAGACCAATCTAAATGGCTTAGCTATTAAATTAAAAAAAATCAGAATTATTAAACCATAATAATCGAGAATATGATGGAAATGGATGATTTTCCATCATAATAAATTTCATAATTCATGGGATCATAACAATTTCATCACCATGAATTCTCGACTTCTTGTTTTCATGACAAAAACACTAAACAAATTATCAATTTTTCGTTAGTACAATAACACAAATTAAAAAATTAAGATTGTAGGACCATGATTTCTACAATATGGCAAACTAGATAATTAGTTTATATAATGACAAAAACAGAAATAAAATATTACAATACTTAATACCAAAATATGATGAACAAGAACGATTTCGTGTAGAGGCGAGACACTCTTTCCTTAATTCTTTTATTGTCCGTAGTGTGACGATGTTTATGCAATCATAATCCCAGGATACAACCACACTTCGACTATTCTGCATCACTCAGAATAGAAGTTAACGAACCTATTTTTGTGTTGTACTCTCAGACACAAATTAAAAAAAAATATTAGTATAACTATTCTAAGTGGGAGAATTGATCCTTGGATGTATCTCTTTCTATAATGCTAACAAATCTTTTATAGAAAATAAAGAGAAGCACAAGTTACATTTCAACATCAAAATGAAACTTCCATGGTGCACTAATAGAGAATTTAATTCTTGTCAACTATTTTTGTGAATTTATTTCACATTTTGACCAAGAAATTAAAGATTAAAAGTTATTATTATTTTACCAAATTAAACAAATAATATACTTTGAATATTTTTTATATTTTATCAATATAAAAGAGTTTATAAAATTAAGTTAATGAACATGAAGTCCACCAAACAAATCAAAACCCAAATTCAATCAAATATCCAATGTGTGTATTTACAAGTTTATCAAATCACACACATTGTACATCTATTTTTCATTCAAATAAAATCATTTTTTACATATGAATACATTGTTCATAATGTTTAAAAATAGTTCCAACAATCACAAGCTAAAAGGCATCTCCAAAAGATATTCTGATATATATATATATACTTATTGTATTGTTATCCAAAAACATATTTTAATAAAAAGTTAAAATTTAAAAAAAAAATAGAAGACAAAAAACAAAAAACACATAAATAAATATTAATCAAATAAAATTAGAGGAATTTTCAAAAATACCACTTTCCTTGTACCACTTTTCATTTTTACCTACATTAAAAAGACATTTTCAAAAATACCACTTTTTTAAGGGGCAAATTTTTAAAAAATTAATTAGAATCCTAAATTTTAAATTCCTAAACCCTACCCTCACTCTACACCACTCCTTAACTCTAAACCCTAAGTCTTAGATTAATTAATCCAAGGGTTATAAGTGTGTTTTTTCCTCTTAAAAAGAAGGGTAAAAGTGATTAAGGTATTTTTGAAAAGTGGTACAAGAAAAGTGGTATTTTGGCAATTTCCCATAAACTTATTAATAAATAAAAAAAGAATTTAAATTATTTTTATTAGATAAATTATTAAAATTAATAAAAATAACAATTATCCAAAATCTAAAATTTATTTAAAATAAAAATTTGCGAAGTGATTTTTCCCAATGATTCTCTCACGTTAAAAGCTATAGTGGTTAATATCATTTAGGGGAATTTTCAAAAATACCACTTTCTTTGTACCACTTTTCATTTTTACCTTCATTAAAGAGACATTTTCAAAAATACCACTTTTTAAGGGGTAAATTTTTTAAAATTAATTAAAATCTTAAATTTTAAATTCCTAAACTCTACCCCCACCCTACACCACCCTTTAACTCTAAACTCTAAGTCTTAGATTAATTAACCCAAGGGTTATAAGTGTGTTTTTTCCTCTTTAAAAACAAAGGTAAAAATGATTAAGGTATTTTTGAAAAGTGATATAAGAAAAGTGATATTTTTTTACAATTTTTCTATCGTGTATGCCAGTAATAAATAAAATATAGAAATTATTCAAAAATAAAAACAAATTTAAATTAATTTTATTAGGTAAATAATTACAATTAATAGAAATAAGAATTATCCAAAATTTAAAAATTATTTAAAATAAAAAGATAATTCTGATATATATATATATTGTATTGTTATCCAAAAAGGTCTTTTAATAAAAAGTTAAAATTAAAAAAAAAAACAGAAAACAAAAAACAAAAAAACACATAACTAAATATTAATCAAATAAAATTATTAATAAATAAAAATGAATTTAAATTATTTTTATTAGATAAATGATTAAAATTAATAAAATAAGAATTATTCAAAATCTAAAATTTATTTAAAATAAACAGATAATTATATATATATTGTGTTGTAATCCAAAAAAGTTTTTTTAATTAAAAGTTAAAATTACAAAAAGAACAGAAAACAGAAAACCAAAAAACACATAACTAAATATTAATCAAATAAAATTATTAAACTTTAATAATTAAGTGAATTTTAAAACTGATTTATTAATAATGAATATAGTATATATAAAAAATTTCACATAAAAATTCAAATGAAAATATAAATAATAATTTATCTTTAGAGTTTTTAAATTAATAATAGATATATTAATATTATAAAATGTTTATGCCCGCATGTACGGACAACCCACCTAGAATACATAAAGTCAAGGTTAATTTGTAATAATAATCCTAACATAATATCACGGGGGATAAGAGATACGTTATGGAATAATTTGATTTGCTTAAATAGGGTTCGACTTATTTAAGGGAATTTTCAAAAATACTATTCTTCTTATACCACTTTTCATTTTTACCTTCAT
Organism: Moricandia arvensis; assembly: GCA_905132765.1. NCBI lineage: Eukaryota > Viridiplantae > Streptophyta > Magnoliopsida > Brassicales > Brassicaceae > Moricandia > Moricandia arvensis. The sequence continues at coordinate 10,032 of CAJHQP010006464.1, read as the reverse complement.
TAAATAGATATTTTTAAAATATCACTTTTTTAAGGGGCAAATATTTTTAAAATTAATTAGAATTCTAAATTTTACATTCCTAAACCCTACCTCCACCCTATACAACCCCTAAATCTAAACTCTAAGTCTTTAAATTAATTAACCCAAGGGTTATAAGTGTGTTTTTTCTTTTTAAAAATAAAGATAAAAGTGATTAAAATATTTTTGAAAAATGTTATAAGAAAAGTAGTATTTTTGACAATTTAAGTAAAACATTGTGGCCTTAATCCAGGCCCAATAAAGCGAATCACGTGACAATTTAATTAACCGGAGCCCTAGACCCGCCGCTAAAAAATCAAAATCGTAGAAGAGAAGAGAGAGAAGAGAGAACTCTTTTCCAAATCACAGCTTTAGTTTACTTGGTCGTTGGCTTTCTTCTTTCTCTCTCTCGTGTTGAATAACGGTTTTAAATTTTGACCGTTAAGAAAGATGGCTGCTTCGTCACCGTCTCTGACTAATAACGGTCTCTCCGCCACCGTCACGACTCCCAAGACTCTCCGTGGTCGCAACAAACCCACGTGTATCCAATGCGGCAACGTCGCTCGCTCCAGGTTAACTCTCTTTCTTTTGATTTTGTGAAAGTCTGAAACTTTCAGGCTGATTCGTGCTTGTTTTGGGTTTTGGGATGAATCTCTTTGATTTTCTAGACACTTGTGTTTTACTGTTGAGCAAGATTATACTCGTTGTTAAAGGTATTGGTTTACTGATTTGATTGCATGAATGTGATAATTGCAGATGCCCCTTTCAATCTTGTAAGGGTTGCTGTTCCAGAGCAGAGAACCCCTGCCCGATTCACGGTATGTCAAGATTGAGATGATAGTCAGCTTTAGAGTTTGATAAGTATCTCTCTCTCTTTAAGGGGAATTCTTGTGATAGTTTCTGAACAATCAAACCAATCGAGAACCTGCAACAAAGAAATAGTATCATATTTCTCTTGGAGTTGCTTGTGGTTATCATTGCTTCAGTTTATGTTTTCTTGTCGATGCAGTTCTTAAAGGAGTTGTAACTTCTGCTGAGAAAACAGCAGCGCCAAGTACTCCATCATCAGAGCACAAAGCATCCGAGGGCACTCCCGGGTGGGTACAATCCTTTTCTTCTTATATTAGTACTGAAAGATGGTTCCTTCCTTTGTTAGTTGTAGTTCATATTCAGATGCTCTATGATGGCTCCTTCCTTTTGTTTTTGATATTTTTCTTCTATTTGAAACTGCTTCAGGAGTACAACTAGAGTATCATCAATCCGCCGTCATTATAGCAACTTTGCGCAGTTTAATAACCTGAATGCTGCTGCTCGCCAGAGAAAGCCTTTGACGATAAAGGTACCACTAATGAGGAAGCCCTTTGTTGACGTTACTCTTCAGGAAAACTTCTACTTGTTGTTTTTCCTCTTACCACTATCTATACTCTGTCTACATTCTCTAGGATGCTCAAGCTTTAAATGAGTGGCGGTTTACAAAACTGAAAGAGTACAGAGACAGAAACATCCTAGTGGAGAATGAAGCTTTTGATCGGTACATGTGTAATGTGAATTTACTCGAAGAAGCATTTTCATTGGAAAGAACTGTTTCAGAGCTTAAACTGAGGCAGAGATCGAATTCCGCAAGAACAGAGAGCTTCAAGAAGCTGATCACAGAGACTGTCAAAGCTGGTTTGGTGAAGGTTCAGAAACGGGGTGGCAAATCAGATGATCAAGATGAAATCAAAAGACGGATCAAAAGACGTAAATGGGAAGAGAAGACTTTAGCTTTGAATGAAATAATTGACAAACTGAACAAAGCAAGAACCGAAGAGGATCTCAAATCTTGCATGGAGATGAAAACAAAGCTCTGTGGTCAAGTTTCTTCCAGTTCAGCGTCTGAACAAAACAGGATTTTCCCGGCTTATGTCCAAACAGTTGAGGTCAGCGAAGAATCATTTCACGAAACTGGCGAGCAACTCCAAATTATAACTTTGTGATAGAGCCAAAGAGCATACATTAAAGAACATCATGTCGATGAACTTTAATGGTTGGGTGGCTGAAGAAAACTTGAGCCTTCATTGGCTTAGGTATTGTAATATTAGCAATGATCCTTCAAAGCTAGTCCTGAAGATTTTTGTGTAAAGTAGTATTGAGCATATATTAGATATTGTAACTGGAGAAAGCTTTGTTGATTGATTGCATTGCATCTTTCCTTCACTCTATGTTGCTTATTATATTACTAATATGTTCCATAATCATTTTTTATGTTGCCGAATCAACTAATAAATGAATCTATTTAGTTATTACATTTGCGTTGTGATATCATGTTACACTTTTCAAAATGTAAACACCACATATTAACAAGAAATTAGTTTGGCTTCGATAACCGGTTTACATTATTCAGAACCTCACAATTTGTTTTACCTGGTAAAAAGGACTCAGAAAGCTGGTTGCCCTTTCAGCCATGGAAACTACAAGACGATCAAGCCCCATGTATTTACTTTAAATGCCTTTGTCCAATGCTTTGATTTCCCAAAAGCATAAAGTCAGATCAACCAAAAGCTTTTAGCAACGTGAGGAGGAAAGAATGAATGAAGAGCTGTAATAAGTAGCATTTGACACTTGTCTCACCTCCCCAAGCAAGCACGTTGAGCTTCTCACGGACTCTTTTTAAGAAAGTCTTGTGTATCACCTTCCCACTTGTTAGGGCATGATTGTTTCACTATCCAAATGAGTCATCCGGATGTAGATGAGAGTTTTGTTCTTTTAAGCACTAAAAGTATAATTTATTTTTATAGCTCATTATGATTTTAAAATTTTAGGCATAATTTTAATTTTCCATCATGCTCAACTAATTTGAACCATCAGAATAGAGATGGTTCTATCAAAATAGTATAAAATTTATTATTCCTTTTATACAATTCACAAATTATAAGTTTAAATCTAATATTATCTTGTCACTAACGAAAAAATAACAAAATCACATATTCTCACTAAAATAAGAAAACGTTTTCTTCCGCCAAAACCACAAAATACATTTTCCAGTCAAAACCGTAAAAACGTGTTTTCCCGCCAAAACCGTAAAAACGTGTTTTCCCGCCAAAATTGTAAAAATGTGTTTTTCCCCGCCAAAACTGTAAAAATATGTTTTCCCGCCAAAACTGTAAAAATATGTTTTCCCGCCAAAACCGCAAAAACGCGCTTTTTTGCTAAACCCTCAAAAACGCGTTTTCCCGTCAAAACCACAAAACGCGATTTTTCGCCAAAACCGCAAAAACACATTTTCCCGCCAAAACCGAAAAAATTTGTTTTTCCGCCAAAACCGTAAAAATGCGCTTTTCCGGCAAAATCGTAAAAAACATGTTTTCTTGCCGAAACCGCAAAAAACGCGTTTCCCGCCAAATTCGCAAAACGTGTTTTCCCACCAAAATTGTGAATATGTATTTTTCCGCTAAATCACAAAAGTATATTTTCTAGCAAAATCATATTTTCCGCCAAAATCATATTTTCCGCCAAAATCATATTTTCAAATAATTATATTTAAGTAATTAACTGAAACAAAAATAAAAAATTATTAAATCTAAACAATATCAGTTTTCTGTGTACTAAATTCATCTAGATGGAGATGGATATAAAGAAACAAACATAAGTCCATTTAGGTGATTCATCTAGATGATCCATCTGGACGGACAAACAAATAGTCTCAATAATATTCAGATGGATCATTTGGATGAATAATGTAAATTGATCATCTAGATGGAAATGACAGATGATGAAACAAACAACTCCTTAAACTCCAGCTTTTTCCCTCTAGAAGCTTCTCTAAATCAGAGACTCTGATACCTTAGACCAATCAATTTCCTTGGTTACATTTTGATAACCACACATATAGAAGAGTAACCAAGATTGTCTAAAATCACGGGATATTGAGGGCAAGAGGTCATCAACATCATGATACATCTTCAAAAACAGAACAAAAGTAGCAAAGCTTGGTCTTTGTCTTTATTTTACTTCTCCGAATTGTTTCTAGTCTTAATGAAGAAAAAAAACAAAATCCAAACACATACTACTACCATCTCCTTCTCATTCTTATGTAAACATTTGATAACCTCAAGCTCACCTGAATCCACATATATCTGTACTGATCTTAAACTTATACAAAACGCAGAGTTCTTGTGTGATGAACACTTGTATCATAATAAACATCAAGAAACATACTTGTCTCCCTACTATAATCTGACTACGAGCAATGTGTGTGAGAAGTACATACGGTAGAAATGAGAAAACAATGCTGTGTTTTCCTTTGCTTCTTCTTGCATACGAAACTCCTATCTGACTTGGGCTTAGGGATCGTCAAGTTGACCAGACCAATCATTAGTTACATTGGTGATACTTTTTAAAGACAAATAAGGGGTGTGTTCTATTAAAATATTTGACCACACTAATCATTATAAGTTACATCGGTCATTGACGTTGATTTTGACAGAGAATTCAACGGGTAGATTTTGTGAGGGTCAAATTGAATTGCAACATTGATATATGCCTGTGTTTCAAACGCAACTTCCAGTTCGGTGAAGATAAAAAATTGTTCCACTTCTACGTGTCTGCTATTAACAACTTCTTAATTTATGTAGCCGTTGTGGAATGCTCAATCAGGAAGAAAATTGTGAAAACAATCATGAAAGCCCTCCAGAAAATAATTAGGACAATGAAGATGGTGCAGAAAAAAATAGAGAGTTTAGAAATGAGCAAATAGACGATGAGATGGAGGCAATGTCTCCAGGTCTAGATTCTTTCAGCGAGACCAATTGTCTCCCAAATATTGGAGGAGACCATGATCTAGCAGTTGAAACTCCAACCAAAGATGGCAAAAGGTAAATTCAAAGAGGGAGACTTTATGGAAGTATTTGCTTCTTACCCTCACGTGAGGATACACTCTGATAGAGCGAGGTGCTGAGGGCATGGTCTTTCTAAGGTTAGATCCATATAAGATCATCTTACGGAATTGTCAAGACCTCGGTCTTGAAGAGCCTTTAACTAAAAAGTAGCCTTCGGAAATTATGTACAACTATTATGTCAGATATGTTGTTTATAATAGAAACTGTGGAATTGGTCTAAAATCTGAAGAGGCCTTTTCTAGGTCCAAGTCGAGACCCAAGTATACAATGAATCTAACAAGAAGTTGGTTTGGAAGTTTGGACAGAAGTTGCAGATGATTGAAGCTCTTCACTCTCTCTCATGGCGTCAACTTGTCGAAGAAACAAACTTTAGAAGCAGGCGAGCTCTATCTTTAAGATTCACCGACTATGGGAAGATGTACAAGCCAAGAGACCATCCTAGAAAGACAGAGACTTTGACATTGTCTGAGAAGAGACACGTCCAATGTCGGGTAAGTCTCTAGGGCGTTCTCAATCAGCTATAAGAAGAGACCTTGTGCTAGGGTGATGGTTAGAGAGAGAGAGATATAGATAGAGAGAGAGAGAGAGATTCTATGAAAATTAAAGGCTCCAGCTGGAGCAAGTTTTTAGTGGATTTCCGAGGTGTTTCTCGGCGAGACGTAAGGCGAGGTGAATGGCCTGAAATCGATAAATCTTTTGTGTCCTTACGTTCTTGCATCTAACATAACCAAACAAACAAGTGAACAAAGAGAGTTGAGTGATAATACGAGTGACAACGATCAACTCTGAGACAAAAACTCAGGTTATGTTCTTTCACAAATTGGTATCAGTGACGGGTTCCTATAACCGAGGTGACTGAAGAAGCTCATAAGGATGTCATCGAGCAAGGAAGAAATAGAGAAGTTTAATGGTGATGGAGACTACATTCTGTGGAAGGAAAAGCTGTTAGCTCAATTAGATATGTTGGGTCTTCTCGAGGGTCTTGAGAAAGAAGAAAAGGAAGAAGCTACTGTTGCTGAAAAGTTTTTTGGTGAAACCAGTGGAGGAGAAGTCACTCATACATGAATAGTTACTGAACCTGAGACTAAAACTCTCAAGGCGAAGAGAGAGAAGGCCAGATCTACCATCATCTTAAGTTTGGAAACCATGTCTAGAGGAAGATCAACAATGAGAAAACAGTTGCATGTATGCTTAAGGTGTTATGGTCTGTTCATGGCAAGGTCTCTCCCAAACTGCATATATCTTAAACAGAGGTTATATGCGTATAATATGAGTGAGGGTATGTTAACAGAGGAGAACGTGAATGATATCTTCAAGTTGATGTTAAGGTTGTAGTACTGGAAGAAGATCAAGCTATTGTCTTGCTGTTATCTCTACCTAGTGAGCTTGATTAGCAGAAAGAGACATTCAAGTATTGCAAGACAACTCTTCATATTGAATAAATCACAAGAGCCATCAGATCTAAGATACCGGAGTTAGTGTCTACATGAAAGCTTCTGAAGAACAACTTAGATGGTTTGTTTGTTCAGGATAGAGGCAGATCTGGCAGAAGGAGCAGATGGATAGACAAGGGCAAGCACAAGAGCATGTCAAAGTTCAGAGGAAGTGGAAAGACATTTTGGGTATGTGGAAAGGATGGTCATTCAAAAAAGAAGTGTTATTTGTGGAAGAAAAGAAATAAGTCAAGGATTCTTCCTCAAGAGAGAGGAGAAGCTTCTATTGTAACCTCTCAAACTACATATACAGCTGCAATGGTGGCCCCATATGCTCTACTTGGGTTTGCAGAATTAACTCTCGATACGTGGGTGCTTGATACATGTTGCTCGTTTCACTTGCCTAGAAGGAAAAAACTAGTTGTTGAGTGATATATGATGAATTTTACCACCTTTAAGACATGGTATATGTTCTTTTTAGGATCTATTATATTTGTTTGGAGTCTATTTTAAAATGATTTCAGATCCAGGTATGTTTTGGGCCAATTTGGAGATTATGGAGCATTCTTGAGCTTAATGATGAAGAAACTTATAACTACTGAAGAATCATAAGTCAGACTCAAGATTTAGGAAGTGTGTCGATCAACAACAAATTATTGGTATCAATCAACAGTGACACGAGTGAATGATCCGACTTGTTCGTGACTGACTTGAAGCCCAAGTTCCACATAATTACAAGACTACCCATGAAAAACCTAATACCTATATATTTATATGCTTTGCTATTTTTAAAAGAAAGAGATATAGAAGAAGCTTTTATATTATTCTAGGGCTTTCAGTAGTTTTGGAGAGAAGATAAGACTCGTTCAGAGATTTGAATTGGAATTCTAGTATCTTCTTACCTTATTCTATTTATGCATTTTATTCAGATATCTATTATGCTTTGTTTGATTATGTCTGAGCAGTCTTCTTTGTTAGAGCTATAGTTTTATTAGGGTTTATATGTATTGCTACTTATAGAACTGCCAGGGTAAATCCATAAGGATCCTTCATCAAAATTTATCTCAATGCTTGTGTTCTAGATCAGTTAACTAGAACCCTGAACTTAGGATAAAGATAAATACGAAGGTAGGATCTATACCCAATAATAATTTTGTTGAGCTAGGTTGTTAGAACCAGGTCAAAACCTTGTCTAAATTAACCTAGTGTACATATCGATTAGGACGATAATGCTTTTCTAAGGTAGTATTGATCGACACTCTTGCCATAGTATCGATCAACACTCATTCTTTGCTCGCATGAAGAAAGCTGGACCAAAGACTTAGTCATTTGATTAGAATCGCAACCACATCTGGATATCTTGCTTTAGTATTCGAGTTCTAGGATGGATTACCACATAGCCTTAGCATATATACAACAGTACTATAACCTGAAACTCTAGATCTAGCTATTTATTCTCATAAGTTTACAAACCAACTCTCATTGATTTCTACAATATACTGCTTTACAGTTACTTGTCTAGCTTAATCCTTATATTTATAAATCTATTTTCTGTCCACTCTCCCAGTGTATTTGATCTCTAAGCACTACAATTGATCCTCTTATTTGAGAGAGTAAATTAGCTCCTAGGGTAATTTGAGTGATATCAAATTTGGCACCGTTTCTAGGGAGAACTAAATTTGCCATTAGATTTAATAGATATATTTCGTCAAGGTTTTTCTTCTACTTACTCAACAAAAAAGTTTTTCTTTGTCTTATAGGTGCATTCCCAGTAGTACCAGAAACAAGGAAATTGAGCTATTATTCTTGGACCTTTCTTTGTTAGAACGCACGATCCGCAAAGAGAGGTGCACATCAACGATAAGACAACAAATCAAACTCTTTTGTCGATCGATACTTGTGAGCGAGCAACGATCAACAATAGTACTCTATTCGTCAGTTGACACTAACACGCGAACAAGCAACATGGTAGCCACTCTTGTACTAACGACGTATGAGAACGGGGACCTGCATGACGAAGACGGTCATCTGCGTAATGCAGTAGGTCAGAAACTTGATGGTCAGGGGGATGTAATCCCTCAACCAGAGGAAGCTGCTAGAGAAGTTGTTGAACCTCTAGCTGAGGATGCTCGAACCAAAACGTTGGCTGACTACAAATGTCCAGATCAAAACTACGCCAAAATGTCTGCATTCATTCCCTTCTTTCTGAAGGAACGATTTCAAGCTGAAGCTTGCATATTTTACACTTGTGGGACATACACCTTATCATGGTCACCCACATGAGTATCCACTTAACCATCTTGAGAGGTTTGAGGATCTAGTTTCTTCTATCAAAAACAATGGAGTCCCTTAAGGACTATCTGTTATGTAAGCTCTTCAAGTACTCACTTGTTGGAGATGCTTCATATTGGCTTAAGCAGTTACCACCAGGATCTCTTACATCCTGGGATGACATCAAGAACGCCTTCCTACGTAATTTATTTTTATGACTCACGATATGAAGATTTGAGGAATAAAATTGCTACATTCACGCAGGAGCCTGAAGAATCATTCAAGAGAGACTGAAGAATCATTTAAGAGCTCCTGGATCAGATTCCAAATCATATACGAGAGATTTTCTACACCATGGATTCAATGAGGCACAACTTCTTTGTACCTTATTCATAGGCATTGTTGTGGTTTACAAAATGGCTATAGACACTGCTAGTGATTGAAATTTCACCACTAGGAATCCAATAGAGGTTGTGAGACTTATTGAGAACTTGGAAATCTAGCAACAACACCAAGAAAACTAATTTGGAGAGGAGAATATCGGCTACCATACTTGGCAAGGAGCAGATGAATAAAGTTTAGGCCAAGCTAGATAGTGTTCACAAGCTTATCAAGAAAAAAGTGAGTTTTGCAGAAGATATAGAGGTTGTTGATACCGCTAGTGACAAGGGCGATGAAGAATATATGAACTACATCATTGGTACTGGTTTAAAGAAGTATGGGAATCAGAGTGGAAACATGAACTTCTATGAAAATGGTCATAGGGGTAATTACAACCAGATTTCACAACAACTGAGATCTTACAGCAACAACGTAAACTATGGAGCTTCTTCTTACTAGCTCCCTTCACTAGAAACCCAAGAAATAAGATAGAGAATATGATAAATCAAGTTCTTGAGGGTCAGAAAAAGTTGACAGTGGATTTCAATGGGAAGATAGATGTTGTGTACACAAACCTGAATAACAAGTTTGAAGCTCTCAACACCCATGTGAAGAAGTTGGAGACTCAAGTGGTTCAGACTAGTCAAGCTGTGAGAAGACAAGAAGCACTAATTAAAGAAAAAGGAGAGACTAGACAGAGACACCACATGAATGCACTGATAGATGATGATTTCTAGCAAGGGGTGAAGGAGGAGAAACTCCAAGAATGAGACTTTCAAGTCAAAAGTTCTATGTTCTTTGGCAGTTTTCATTGGTGTCGATCGACGCCCGAGACAGATTATCGCTCGACATCCGAGACAGAATGACGATCAACATCTGAGGCTGAGAACCAATCGACACCCCATACTGAGTCTGTGGGATCATGTGAAACGGCAAGTGTCGATCGACACACACATGTTCATCGATCGACAAACACTGGTTACCTACCGAGTGAGATTACCAAGTATTGATGTGAAGCGATTGAATGCTTCAAGACACTCGTCTCAGACATC
>CAJHQP010006463.1:0-38168 GCA_905132765.1 Moricandia arvensis | reverse complement strand
TATAATAATTGCACTCTTGTGCCTCCAATGTCCTATGATTCTAGGTTAAGCAAATCCAGTCACACTCTCTGTTATTCCACTACTCTAGATCCTTGTATTACAACCACCCTGGTGTAGAGTATCGATAGATAAACCTAGAAACCCTATGGACATCAGTGTTGACATGTATGAACATGAAATCCCTAAACATAACAAGATGAATTACCAGACAGGAAGCAATAACACAAATCATAGTCTGGATAAATAATATATATGGATTCAATATAAAATACAAAAGAGTCCAATCAATCTCTGAAGGAGAATTTATCTTCTCTCCAAAACTTAAGGACAAAAATAATAAAATTAAGCTTAACCGTCAAACAATGGCTTAGGAAAACTATACAATTTAGGTCTAAACTCATCCAGGGGTATCGGGTAACTTGCCCATGACACCAGGGCTTAAGTCAGGCCATAAAAAAAGTTGGACCTTCTCTGAGATCACCGTCAGATCGATTGGTAAGGCTGTTGTCAGTCGATTTCAACACTCATTCATCCCCTCGACAGCTTCCTCTCACGAGGCAGGACAGAACCACTCCTTCTAGTAAAACAGGCAAACTGTTGGCTGGTTAGGATTCTGATTGACCCTCAAACCCAGGTGCATTGGAATGCATAACTCAAATCATATCTTATGATGAAAGATTAATCAATATCACCGTCTAAGGTTCTCCTCCCTAAGCTAAATATCTGACCGCATCGCGTAGTTCTCATCTCAACAAACTTTCCAAGAATCACGCAAAGTTCTCCAGAACGTACCATGAACCTGAAAATACTCCAAAACCATAATCCAAACACATAAAATAGATCTAAATAGGGATGATTATCCATGTCACAATAGTGGTTAAATATCAGACCCTTGTCATTGTGTATCCCTTTATATAGGCATACAAGTTGTAAAAATGAAAAGACAAGTGTAGAAACTTAAAAAACCTCAGAAACAAGGAATGTAGACTTGACTCTGGACCCATGATCTAAAGCATGGCCTAATCTTTTTTTTTTGACCATCTTGGCATGTAATTTTATTTAGCTTCATAAAAGAAGGCATTGGTTCGCTAGTGCGGAAAAAGAACCTTGATTAATCATTCAGGTGGCCTCCATGAACCGATATGACGAGAAAAGTAATTCTTTTAACATCTCTTATACCCCACGAACTGGATGGTTTTGTCTTATCCATAGAATACCCTCATGGCCACTGATGGAGTGAAATTGTAATACCAGTATTTTCCGAACTCGGGTAGTTTTGGTGATGCACAGCTGAGCAGCGGTTACACCAGTTCTCTTGGTGCAAGCCTTGGAAAACATAAGTTCATGGGTTATTCCAGTGGCACATGTCTAAGATTAGTGGATAAATTGATTATCCAATGGCCCATTGTGTTTCAGCTACTAAAGCACCAATTTTGATGAGCATTGGATGTTCCTGGCTGTTAATGCCTTCTGCAAAACCAACAAAATAGAACAAAACTCTGTGCATTAGAAATCTTGAGCAAATTCTCTGTTTTCTATTCTCTTGTAACAATTTTTCCGTGGGACCCATCTGGCGCTCAGCGCATCCACCTAACCCATTCCTTGTGATACAACCTGCCCGAATTCACCCATAGCCTCGCTCACAGGTGGTTATTGGTCTGCTTGGCGTTACTTGAACCCAAGACCTCACCCTTTAACAGCACTCCCACAGGACAAACTCTCACCAATTGAGCTGCAGAATAATTGGTGACAGATTCTTTGTGGGAGAGTTGTCAAAGGGTGAGGTCATGGGTCGAACCTCACTAGTAACCTACCTGTGAGCCAAGGCCAAGTGGTGATTTCGGGCAGGTGTATCACAAAGGAGGGGTTAAGGTCGTGAACTGCAGGGCCAGCTGATATCTCCCGGTTCGATGGGGGTAGGCCATTACATAAAAGTTTACTTTTATTGTAACAACCCGCCCCGTGGGACCCAGCTGGCGCTGCAGCGCATCGACCCTAACCCCTCCCCTGTGATACAACCTGCCCGAAATCATCCCTAGTCTTCGGCTCACAGGTGGGTTATTGGTGCGCTTGGCGTTCCTCGAACCCGAGACCTCACCCTTTAATAGCACTCCTACAGAGAAGCTGTCACCAATTGATTTGCATGTCAATTGATACTGATTCTTGTTTGAATAGGTTGCCCCTTGAGAATTGATGCAGGTGTGTGTGCATTGTTTTGAATCAGGTACTTGAAACTCATGAGAAGAGTCTTGTCGTGTATCAAACCCTTTCTGATGGCAGGATGTCCAAAATAAAGGGGGAGACTAAGAACCAGCCACATGGAGAGTTATAAGCAGTTTTTTAGTGGTAAAGAAAGGAAGGCATTGGTCCATGCTTGCCATTGAAGTTAATACCATGATCCAGGGTTTATGAGTCCCTAAACTAGATCATGTGACTCATAAACCTACTGGCCAATCTCTAGGCTGAGGGTAGTTGCACTTTTTTCCCTAAGGGATTGGTTTTATCCCATGAGGTTTTTCTACACTTAGGTTTTTTAATGAGGCAAGTACTCTCAGTTCCAAGCTTGCCCAAGGATATCCTATTGTCAATCTTGAGGGGGTGTGTTGAAATAAAGAAGAGAACAGGCAGAGGAAAGGAGTTAGTTCATTATCAAAGGAGAGTTCATCAAGAGAAGCCAATTTGGTTATGCCGTACAAACTTGCTCAACAAGCTACCATCTTGACCTAATCTACCTTGCAAGGCAAGAAAAGAGTTTGGGAGACCGAATATGGACGTTGGGAACCACTGAGAAGCCAAGAAAAGTTGTTTGAATTAAATAAGAGAGGCTGCGTTTTGAATTAGACAAGAAGAAGTCACATGGATTGCTTCAGAGATCACCATAAAACTTTAAGGAACTTAGGATCTAGGAGAATAGTCTAGCGAGCTAAGTCTTAGGCATTTTCCTGTCTCGATCTACTGTTCCCGTGACTGTTCAGGCATATCTTGCAAACCGATCTAAACTCTCAGAAAACCAAGAAATGATCGCCACACATACTCAGATCGCTTCCAAAAGAAAGAAGGAACTAGAAACCTGAAGGTCGCCTTAAAACCGACTCGTTCCTAGCAATTTTCTTAAAACCGAAATATTCCTAGTCATCAAGTCGAAAATCACCAAGTCACAGTCCTACCGTCGTCTTTAAAATGAACTGGATTGTCGATCATCCCAATCTTCGAAAGAAAAAACATACACAACCATTCAAAATATCTGTTCAACCGTTTTTCTTTCGTAAAAAAAAGGAGAGAGTAGGTACTTTACTATACTCGTATACTCCCATACTTTAAAAAAACATTTTTGTCCTGGCATCAAGATAACGCTTTCGACAAAGCAAACTCTCGCAACAGTAGAAAGAAAATCATTTAGGCAATGCGATGCCTCATAAAACTGATCATCCATTATTCGGATAACTATAACATTTTATACGGAAGAGCCTACAAGAAAACAAGATCGGTGTTATGAAAAATGACTTTGCAATGCGGAAAAGAGAATGAGAAAAACACATTCCTCGTTCACAAATATCACGAGTAATCTGCGAGAGACATTCTCAATTTACTTTTCTATGCCACTCACTTCTCGTAAAACTTACGCAAAACATCCTTCGTATAGCCACAACAAGTTAGCGAATAGCTAAAAACAAAGTCATATGAATCGCCTCTCAACGAAAAAACTAAAATTTATCTCTTCCCACTACGATCTTACAGATCTCATCCTTTAGACGGAGCCAAAATGTTTGAAGCTACCATTGCTCCATCGAATCACTTAACGGCAAAACGACAATCCAAAATTAGTCTAAAAGCGTCAAGTGCAAATAATTATCGTATAACCCAGAATCAGAAATCGTACGATAAATTCTTAGTATCGAAACTTAGTTATATCCACCAAATGGTTAACGGTAAACTTAAAAATGTCGACAACCGACCAATTTCCATATGTTCCGCAGTTTACTCTAAAACCACAACGTTTTACAAGTAAAAAGCGGCACATAAGGAAAAACTCGTAACAAAATCCTAGAGCTATACGAAACTTCCTCAACTATACACGAAATAAATCTCGGGGGGGCCGACTCTTCACAAAGCACAGTGAAGGAATTCACACATTCTCAGGGTCAAATTTACGCGACCCATTGGTCCTAATTCCTCGCTGACAAATCAAATAATTTAACGTCCAAATAGGAACAATAGTTTTGGCTGTGAACATCCGCAAACAAAACAAAACGTTTCTCGGCGAAAGGTTAAAACAAAACCCTTGCGATGCCAAACATCTTCAATCCCGCGAACATTTCACGCATGAATTGCGGCATATAACAGAAAAACTCAACCTTTGACACAGCAAAACGTCGCTGACGCTAGAAGAACTGTTTTTTCGTCAAAACTTTCCGAAACGGAATGCTCACTTTAAAAACAGTCCATCCGCGACTATAAAACACCCGACACAAGGGAAATAGCGCTATAATAGAAATCCAAATTTTGGTTAGCACTTTCGGGAGACTTAAAAATTGTCCTTGAAGAGATGCTCGATTCCTACCATACAAGTCATATAAGCCGAGAACATATCGCGGACTTTAAAGTGGGATGGAATCAGGTCGAAAACGACTGTAACGAACCAAATCCTAGGGCCCAACAAAGCCCATTTAATATGCTGGAAACCCTAGGTACTCCCTTATAAATTACAGCTTCACTTCATTTTTTATTCAGAAAAACTTAAACGCCTTGAATTCTTGCAGAAACTGTGCTGTCAAGGAGATCTGAACCCGACCAGCCTCAGCCACCGTCGCCAAAGTCGAGATCCGACACTTCACCACCAGAAATCGTCGAAGATAACCTCCAAAACTGTCGTGGCTGTGTGTTATGTTTTCCCGTTTAGTAAATCGATCATAACTCAGTAACTGTATCATTTCTCGTAAATCTAAGGCCACCACCGTGTTCGTGACGTCGAGACGATTCTGGAGCCCTGAGATCTGCCGGAAACCACCACCCACAGGCGTGTGCGTCACGCGCCACCGCTCCTTGCCGCATACACCACACGTGGATCTCACGCGCCGCCGTTGCCTCTGGTAAGCCACCGTCTCCTCCGCCACCACCAGTGATGACCATTTCCGGTGACTCACTGGTGACTCGGAAACTTGGCCGAGTCGACTCGGCGAGTCAACTCAGCGACTGGGTCAACTGGCTGGGTTGATTCGATTTTGGTTCGGTTTTGTTAAATCGATTGGTTATTGAAAATTAAATTTGAATTGGATTAAACCGACTGGTTATTTAAAATTGATTTTTTGGTTAAGTAAATCGATTGTTCCAATTGAAATCAAATCCGGTTATGGTAAACCGTTTGGTTCAATTGGATTTCAATTTCGTCAAGGGTTGACCGGCTTGGGTAAGAGTTGACCAGGTTGACCTTTGACCTGCGGGTTAACTTTTTGACCAGACCACCGGTTATCCGTTTTTGACCGTTCGAAGGGCGTTCGGACTCGATTTTTCGTCCTGATTTCAGATTTGGAGTCCACTTGAGCAGCAGAAGTTCAAAAATACCACCTTTCCATATATCTAAGGTGAGGGACTATTCCATAAATCATGTTACTAGTGTAGAATTCTTTCTATTGTCGTTTAGTTTCAAAACATGTTCGTCTGATGGAATTGAGGCTTGTGTGATAGTTAGGATTCAATGTAAACCGTAATTAGGGGTCTAGAGGAATTAACTGGATATGGATTGAGTGATGTTATATATATATATATATATATATATATATATATATATATATATATATATATATATATATATATATATATATATATATATTCATATACATAGATATGAGTAGGGACTATGTGATGCGGGCGGTTGTTCAGGGAGATCTGGATTAGCGACACTTATGAGGGTGGGGGTTCTGAGACATCCGGGCTATCGACGCATACTTGACAGCGGGGGCTCAGAGACGTCTGGGCCATCGACGCATATTTGTGTTGGGCGTGGTGCAGAGACGTTTGCATCCGACGCTTATTGGTTACGGGCGGGGTTCAGAGATGTCTTGGCTAGCGAATCTTATTATGATATCATATATCCGTATGAGGAATATGTGGGGTGTATGAGCTAGTTTTGCACTATCAGCGCATTGTTTATCCTGTGTGATGCTTTAGGAGTCGTGTTTGTTCATGCTAGGGCTAAACTTCCATAGTGAGAGTTATATTTATTTAGTTAGTGGTTTGCGTCTAGCATCCCTCACTGAGTGACTCCGCTGTTACTGACCCCTCTTCCTTTTCCCCCCTTTCAAGTGAGACTGGCGAGCATGAGTGATCTTATCAGACTGGTGCTTTTGGCCTGTTTTCCGTCGCATTATTTTTCAGACTCTAGTTTTATTATATTATCGACATTTATTCGGTTTTTATTTTATTTTTCGGATTTACGGTGTTTATAGCTTATTTATGAGAATTAATAAAATGAGATTTCAGATTTTATTATTTAATTTATTATTCAAAAAGCGCGGTGTTACAATTTGGTATCAAAGCCAGGTTCCGTCCCGGCCCCAACCCGGGATGGCGATTTATGGGATCTGGTTTTAATTGGATTTTTGATATTTTTCAAAATAATTTGGAGATTTTGAATTTTTAAATAAATAGCACCTTTCTGGCAGTATTATTCCATAAGCAATCGTTGGTACTTGATTTTAGCTGAAGTTAACCGTTTGCTTTTCCTTTCAGATGCCGCTACGGAGGAGAGTTGGTCGTCCGCAGACCGCCATAGCTGCTCGAGAGGCTGGAGATGAGCACGTGCCGCCAACAGTTTTGCAGAATGAGGTTCCACCATTTGATCAGGATGCGTTCAGGCATATGGTGTAGGATGCGGCTCCACAGGCTGCTCAGG
The DNA here is from genome assembly GCA_905132765.1 of Moricandia arvensis. Classification (NCBI taxonomy): domain Eukaryota; kingdom Viridiplantae; phylum Streptophyta; class Magnoliopsida; order Brassicales; family Brassicaceae; genus Moricandia; species Moricandia arvensis. The sequence goes on along the minus strand of CAJHQP010006463.1, from coordinate 31,276 downwards.
AGGCACTCCAGCAGGTTGCCCAAGAGGCCGCTAGGTAGGCTGCCCAGGCAGCAGCTCCGGAGGTTGCGAGACGGTTTGATGCAGCTCAGCCACGGGGATCTCAGTTTCAGGTGTAGCATGGTCCGCAGATTCACATGCAGCAGGCCGCCCCAGTTCAGGTTCAAAGGGACCCATAGAATCCAGGTCAGCAGCCCCCCATTCATCAGGTTCCAGGAGTTTTTCAGGTCCCACCACCACCACACCCTCTTCCAGTGCAGGCTCCCGAGTGTAATGAGGTGCTCCTTAGAGTGTTGGGGCAGTTTAAGTACATGGATTAGGAGAAATTTGAGGGAAGAGTAGAGCCCACGGTTGCACATGATTGGAGACATAGGTTGGTGACATGTCTTGATACTATCCATTGTCCACAAAAATTCTGCCTTAACATCACTGTGTTATATCTGCGTGGGGATGCAGCAGAATGGTGGGATGGAGTACGATTGACACATTAAGGCTAGCTGACATATGAGTTTTCCTCGAAGCATTCAACAAGAAGTACTTTTCGAGGGAACCCTTACACCTGAAGAAAAATGAATTTGAGCATCTGAGACAGGGTATTAGGACTATCAGGGAGTATGACCCTTAAGTTGAATCAATATCATAGGAGTTATGATGAAGAAGTTATCCCACTTTCAATCGAAGTGATTGCAGTTTACCATGTTTGGAGATTTGGCAATTTCTTATTTATTCTAATCAAACCAGAATAAATTAAGATGTAATACGATTGATTTGGACTCATAAATCAGTGGATAATCACCCTGAAATTGAATCAATATAATAGGAGTTATGATGAAGAAGTTATTCCACTTACAACCGAAGTGATTTCAGTTTACCCAGTTTGGAGATTTAGCAATTTCTTCTTGATTCTAATAAAACCAGAATGAATCACGATTCCAGAAGCTTGATTTTGACACATAAATCAGTGAGAATCACCCCAAATTTGAATCAATATCATACGAGTTATAATGAAGAAGTTATCCCACTTTCAACCGAAGTGATTCCAATTTATCCTGCTTGGAGATTTGGCAATTTCTACTTGGTTTTAAGCAAATCAGAATGAATCACGATGTAAGAAGATTCATTTGGACTCATAAATAAGTGGAGAATCACCCTGAAGTTGAATCAATATCATAGGAGTTATGATGAAGAAGTTATCCCACTTTCAACCGAAGTGATTCCAGTTTATCATGCTTTGAGATTTTGCAATATCTTCTTGATTCTAATCAAACCAGAATGAATCCCGATGTATAAAGCTTTATTTTGAATCATAAATCAGTGGATAATCACTCTGAAGTTGAATAAATACCATACGATTAATGATGAAGAAGTTATCTCACTTTCAACCTAAGTGATTCCAGTTTACTCTGTTTGGAGATTTGACAATTTCTTATTGATTCTATTCAAACCATAATGAATCATGATGTAATAAGATTCATTTGGACACATAAATAAGTGGTTAATCGCCCTTAAGTTGAATTAATGTCATAGGAGTTATGATGAAAAAGTTATTCCCACTTTCAACCCAAGTAATTCCAGTTTATCCTGTTTGGAGATTGGCAGTATCTTCTTGATTTTAATCATACCAGAATGAATCACGATGTGTGAAGATTTATTTGGACTCATAAATCTGTGGATAATCGCCTATAGTTGAATCTATATCATAGGAGTTATGACGAAGAAGTTATCCCAATTTCAACCAAAGTGGTTTCAGTTTGCCATGTTTGGAGATTTGGCAATATCTTCTTAATTCTAAAAAAACCAGAATGAAGCACAATGTAAGAACATTTATTTGGACTCATAAATCAGTGGAGAATCACCTTGAAGTTAAATCAATATCATAGGAGTTATGATGAAGAAGTTATCCAACTTTTAAACGAAGTGATTCAAATTTACCATGTTTGGAGATTTGGAAATATCTTCTTGATTATAATCAAACCAGAATTAAACACTATGTATGAAGCTTTATTTGGAATCATAAATCTGTGGATAATCGCTCTAAATTTGAATCAATATCATAGGAGTTATGATGAAAAAGTTATCCCACTTTCAACCAACTTGATTTCAGCTTACCTTGTTTGAAGATTTGGTAATTTCTTCTTGATTCTAATCAAACCAGAATGAATTATGATATAATAATTTTGAATTGGACTCATAAATCAATGCTTAATCACTCTGGAGTTGAATCAGTATCATACGAGTTATGATGAATAAATTATCCACTTTCAACCAAAGTGATTCCACTTTATCATGTTTGGAGATTTGGTTATTTCTTCTTGATTCTAATCAAAACAAAATGAATCACGATGTAATAAGCTTTATTTGGAATCATAAATCAATGGAGAATAACCATGAAGTTGAATCAATATCATAGGAGTTATGATGAAGAAGTTATCCCACATTCAACCGAAGTGATTCCAGTTTATCATGTTTGGAGATTTGGCAATTTCTTCTTAATTCTAATAAAAAACACAATGAATCATGATATCAGAATATTTATTGACTCATAAATCAGTGGAGAATCACCTTGAAGTTGAATCAATATCATCCGAGTTATGATGAAGAAGTTATCCCACTTTCAACCTAAATGCTTCCAATTTACCATGTATAGATATTTGGTAATTTCTTACTGATTCTAAGAAATCATGATGTAATAAGCTTTATTTTGACTCATAAATCTGTGGGGAATCGCCCTAAAGTTGAATCAATTTCATAGAAGTTATGATGAAGAAGTTATCCCACTTTCAACCGAAGTGGTTCCAGTTTGCCATGTTTGGAGATTTGGTAATATCTTTTTGATTCTAATCAAACCAGAATGAATCATGAATTAAGAAAATTCATGTAGACTCATAAGTCAGCGGAGAATCACCCTGAAGTTGAATCAATATCATACGAGTTATGATGAAGAAGTTATAGAACTTTCAATCGAAGTGATTCCAATTAACCCTTTTCGGAGATTTGGTAATATCTTCTTGATTTTAATCAAACCAGAATGAATCACGATGTATGAGGCTTTATTTAGAATCATTCATCTGTGGATAATCGCCCTAAATTTGAATCAATATCATAGGAGTTATGATGAAGAAGTTATCCCACTTTCAACCGTCTTGATTCCAAATTACCCTTTTTGAAGATTTGGCAATTTCTTCTTCATTCTAATCAAACCAGAATAAATTACGGTATAAGAATCTTGATTTAGACTCATACATCAGTGCCTTTATCACTTTGAATTTGAATCAATATCATAGGAGTTATTATGAATAAGTTATCCACTTTCAACCGATGTGATTCCAGTTTACCATGTTGGAGATTTGGCAATTTCTTCTTTATTCTAATCAAACCAGAATGAATCACGATGTAATAAGCTTTATTTGGAATCATAAATCAGTGGAGAATAACCCTGAAGTTGAATCAATATCATAGGAGTTATGATGAAGAAATTATCCCACTTTCAACCGAAGTGATTCCAGTTTACCATGTTTGGAGATTTGGCAATTTCTTCTTAATTCTAATAAAACCAAAATGAATAACTATGTCAGAAGCTTGATTTTGACTCATAAATAAATGGAGAATCACCCTGAATTTGAATCAATATCAAAGGAGTTTTGATCAGGAAGTTATCCTATTTTCAACCGAAGTGATTCCAGTTTGACAATTTCTTATTGATTCTAATCAAACTAGAATGAATCACGATGTAGGAAGATTCATGTGGACACAAAAAAGAAGTGGTTTAATCACCCTTATATTGAATCCATATCATAGGAGTAATGATGAAGAAGTTATCCCACTTTCAATCGAAGTGATTCCAGTTTACCCTATTTGGAGATTTGTAAATTTCTTCTGATTCCAATCAAACCAGAAGGAATCAAGATGTACTAAGCTTGATTTGGAATTATAAATCTGCGGAGAATTTCCCTGAAGTTTATTCAGTATCATATTAGTTATGATGAAAAAGTTATCCCACTTTCAACCAAAGTAATTCCAGTTTACCCTTACTGGAGACTTGGCAATTTCTTTTTGATTTTCATAAAATCAGAATGAATCACGATGTCAGAAGCTTGAGTTTGACTCATAAATAAGTGGAGAATCACCTTGAAGTTGAATCAATATCATACGAGTTATGATGAAGAATCATCTTATGCCTTCCGATGAACCTTGGTGGATCCACCCCATGTTTTTTCTCGATCGGAGTTATAGTTGGGACTTTACGATAAAAACCGCGAAGAACCAATTTCCCAAATGAAGTTCATGGTTATCTTACAAACGGAAACGGTTAACTCAACACCACAGTTGTATAAACTATACGAGAAGTGTGAACTTCCTGGCTAAAGCGACGTAGTATCATTAAACGTTCTTTCGAAGAAATTGTAAAAACGTATAATTCGGATTATGGCCCAAAGAGCCCTAGAACGGGCCTAAACACCCACTTGCGATTTTATATAAAATTTAGCCCAGCAATGTCATGACGGTGTATTTTTACTCGCAGAAGAAGATAAATCTCACGAAATCAGAAGATAAATGTCAAGTTTCCAAGATAATGACGAAAATCAAGATAAAAAGGAATATTTAAGCGAAGCGATAAACTCGACTTAAGGCAAAAAAGGAAAGGGGAACTGACCCACAGGCATATATAAGGGGAGCAAAAGCTAAAGGCACAAGGATCCAACGATTTAGACCTAGAGAAGCTCTGTTAACTTATAAGAACTTAGAACTTAGGTTGCTAGAAGGATATAGTTATACTCAGACGTTTCTCCATCTTTGTTTGACGATTCTGAGTTCTTTAGACTCTAAAACTCATTGCAGTTAGAAACCCTAAGCTTTATTCACGACAAGCTCGATTTCTATAACTGGCACTCGATTACTAGACGAACTTGCTCCGGCATTTTGATCTCTTGGTCCACTCTTTTAATTGAACTACGTTCGGCTTGATCCTAGAAAGGGGTACGTAGGCAGCCTTTCATAAGGTTCAGTCCGAAATCAATCAAAACCTTTTCTCATATATTTTTCGTCTTTTGTTATCGTTCTGCGACTCAACTTTGTTTAAGGTTTTGGTTGCTAGAACTAGGTAACTCACTAACAGCTCTTGCGGCCGAAGCTTCGATAATCCTTTGTAATGATCGCAACGCTCTTGCGGATTCGAAATAATAACTACTTTTAATAGATCCGTTTTTTTATATTTTCATACTTTCCACGTTTATTAGAGTACTTTTCGTTGGCTCTCGCAGAGAATCCGGGATCTCAGGGAAAATTAGGGTTTCTTGACGTTCCTTAATTTACGAAAATCGACGGTGTGAATTTTGGTTCTCACAGTTTGGCGCTAGAAGGAGGGGGAGGTTGGATTACTCTAACTCATGGCCACAAAATGCTTGATCGAAACAATATCTGGAAATATCAAAGACAATACCGCAACTCGCAAAAACGCTGGTAAAAAGAACTCCAGCAGTGACTGCTCCCATCGCCAACGCTTATGCAAAAGCCGCAGTGCTTGAGAAAATCAAAAACCTAGTCGCGAATTTTCGCCACAGGCGGAGTACCGAAACAAGCTCGCGATTTCTCTAACTAAACCGAAAGGGAAACGATAAAATCTTTCAAACCTCGTAAAGTTCGTCTCGTTACCGAGTTAGAAAAATTCTCAGAGCATAAGGGTTCGACAAAGCACCTTTTTCGAAAACTTTTCAGAAAAACTCTCCCAAAAATTGTGGCGAAACCCTTGATTACTTGCGGAGAAAGGAAGCACAGCAAATCAGGCGCACAACCCCCACTATTGTACTTCTTCCGAACAATTTTTGAAGAAACTAAGTTGATCTCTTTTGAATCACTCGAAACACCGCTGACGAAAACTAGAACTAAGCAAATAGAGAGATTCTATCCCTCACTGGTAAAATGTTTTCTGAAACCTAAGATTTCGTAAAAAGTCAAGCTTCGATTCTACGTGACGTATTCAGTGAATTCTCGATGAATGTAACTTAAACTTACTTCGGAAAAAACTACTTAAAATCCCCTTGGATCAATCCTGTGGAAACAATCCTATTAAGTTGACTCTCGATAATTAAGCTCATCACAACCAAAGTTTCAGAGGCTAAAACGTGAGTTTTCCGTAAAAGTGGCTCTCGTGCAGCTAGACTCGAAAACACGCTTACACAACGACTTTCGTAAAATTAAACTCAACAACATTTTAAAAAACAGCTTTCCTAAAACTAAACTCACTACATTTTGCGGAATAACCTTCATAAAATTAAAGCTCAACAACATTTTCCGAAACAGCTTTCGTAAAGCAAACTTGATAATATTTTATGGAACATCGTTTGCAAATTGAAACGAGTTAGCATTTTATGATACAACTTTCGTAAAGAGATTGAAAAACATTTACGAAAAGACCCCACTAGCATACCATCAAAACTCGAGTCGGACCAGTCCAACTTGCCGAACGGGCGAGTTAGACCGAACGAGCCGTCCAACTAGCCCATTTGAAGAGTTGGACCATACAGGCAGTCCTTTGGATCACCTTTGTTTTCTCCTTTGAATCCCGATCGAAAAGCTTTTGCTTTGTCTCAATCGGAGTTTCCGTTGAGATTTTATGATCAAAACAACTTGGAAGCACACCGTATAACTCACCAAACGGGTGAGTTGGCCCAAACGAGCCATCCAACAACCAATCCAATTCACCGAACGAGCGAGTTGGACCAAACGAGCTGGCTAACTCGCCCGTTCAGCGAGTTGGACCTTACAAGAAGTCCTTTGGATAACCTTTGCCTTCTCCTTTGAACCCCGATCGAGATGCTTTTCATTTCGTCTCAATCAGAATTTCCGTTGAGGTTTTACGATCAGAACAAGTTGGACGCACACCGTCCAACTCTCCCCAAAGGCGAGTTTGGATTTATTCCCTCCAAGTCACCACGTGGCGAGTTTGGAAAGCCTTGGTGAGCTTATCCTTTGTGTTATATTTTGAATCTTGATCAGAACTCTTTTTGTTTAATCTTAATCGGATTTTCATTTGATATTTTACGACAAAAATAAATAGGACTTGCCCAAACTCCTTGGCTTGCTCCTACTCGCCCTCGTGGGCATCCTACTCGCCCTCTTGGGAATCCTACTCACCCTAGTCGCCTCAACTATACGATTAATTTGAACATTCCTATAAAAACTTGACGTCGTATCAAAGGTACTCTTTCGTAAAAACGTTTAAGTCGAAACACGGACCAAAAAGGTCTGAAACACGACAAAAGCATACTTACGACTTTAGATGAAATCGAGCCCAATGATATTATGATGGTGTAACTTTTATTTTCAGGAGAAAATAAAAGTCAAGTTTGGAAAATGAATATCAAGTTCAAAGGATAAACACCAATATCAAAAAATGTGGATCGACGAACCAAAATCGGAAGACAGGTTCGAGCCTAAATGTGGCCAGGAAGAAATAATATTTTTACCATTCTTGAGGGGCATACAGACACGAGTAGAGGAAGGGGAGTGAGCAAGAAAAACAGAGACGAGGTTAACCCAAACCTTCGAGAAAACTAAGTTATGGTCGGCTTGGAATTTTGAAATTAGACTTGGAATTTTCGTAGGAAGTTACTAAGAAATAAAAACGCTTCAGAGATCACCATACAACTTTAAGGAACTTAGGATCTAGGAGAATAGTCTAGCAAGCTAAGTCTTAGGCATTTTCCTGTCTCGATCTATTGTTCTGTGACTGTTTAGGCATATCATGAAAACACGATCTAAACTCTCGGAAAACCGAGAAACAATCGCCACACATACTCAGCTCGCTTCCTAAAGAAAGAAGGAACTAGAAACCTGAAGGTCGCCTTAAAACCATCTTGTTCCTAGCAATTTTCTTAAAACCGACATAGATTGCGATCATCCAATCTTCAAAAGAAAAACATACACAACCCTTCAAAATATTGGTTCAGCCGTTTTCTTTCGTAAAAAAGGAAGGAGTAGGTACGTATACTATACTCGTATACTCCATACTTCAAAAATTTGTTGTCTCGGCATCAAGATAACGCTTTCGACAAAGAAAAGTCTCACAACAGTAGACAGAAAATCATTTAGGCAATGCGATGCCTCATAAAACCAATCATCCATTACTTTCGGATAACTATAACATTTTATTCAGAAGAGCCTACGGGAAAACAAGATCGGTGTCATGAAAAACGACTTCGCAATGCAGAAAAGAGAATGAGGAAAACACATTCCTCGTTTACAAATATCACAAGTAATCTGCAAGAGACATTCTTAATTTACTTTTCTATGTCATTCACTTCTCGTAAAACTTACGCGAAACATCCTTCGTATAGCCACAACAAGTTATGCGAAGAAAATTTCAGAAACAAACGTAGCAAGTTTTACGGAGAAGTGTTTTTGACAATTTGCGTATAGCTAAAAACAAAGTCATATGACTCGTCTCTCAACGAAAAAATTAAACTTTATCTCTTCGCACTACGATCTTACAGATCTCATCCTTTTGACATGCGGCTAAACACATCCTTCAGACGGAGCCAAAATGTTTGAGTTACCACTGCTCCATCCAATCACTTAACGGCAAAACGACAATCCACAATTAGTCTAAAAGCGCCAAGTGCAAATAATTATCGTATAACCCAGAATCGGAAATCGTACGATAAATTCTTAGTATCGAAACTTAGTTCTATCCACCAAACGGTTAATGGTAAACTTAAAAATGTCGAAACCGACCAAGTTCCATATGTTCCGCAGTTTACTCTAAACCCACAACGTTTTACAAGTAAAAAGCGGCACATAAGGAAGAACTCGTAACAAAAATCCTAGAGCTATATGAAACATCCTCAACTATACACGAAATAAATCTCGGGGCGGCGACTCTTCACAAAGCACAGTGAAGGAATTCGCACATTCTCAGGGTCAAATTTACACGACCCATTGGTCCTAATTCCTCGCTGACAAATCAAACAATTTAACGTCCAAATAGGAACAACAGTTTTGGCTGTGAACATCCGCAAACAAAACAAAACGTTTCTCTGCCGAAAGGTTAAAACAAAACCCTTACGATGCCAAACATCTTACATCCCGTGAACATTTCAAGCATGAAATGCGGCATACAAAAGAAAAACTCAACCTTTGACAGAGCGAGACGTCTCTGATGCTCGAAGTACTGTTTTTTCGTCAAAACTTTCCGTAACGGAATGCTCACCTTAAAAACAGTCCGTCGGCGACTATAAAACACCCGACACAAGGGTAATAGCTCTATAAAAGAAATCCAAAATTTTGGTCAGCACTTTTGGGAGACTTTAAAATTGTCCTCGAAGAGATTGTCGATTCCTACCACACAAGTCGTATAAGCCGAGAACATATCGCGGACTTTAAAGTGGGATGGAATCAGGTCGAAAGCGACTGAACGACCCAAATCCTAGGGCCCAACAAAGCTCATTTAATCTGCTGGAAAACCCTAGGTACTCCCCTATAAATTACAACTTCACTTCATTTTTTTATTTAGAAAAACTTAAACCTGTTGAATATATGCAGAAAGTGTGCTGTCAAGGAGATCTGAAACCCGACCAGCCTCAGCCACTGTCGCCAAAGTCGCAGATCCGACACCTCACCACAGGAAATTGTCGAAGATAACATCCAAAAACCGTCGTGGCCATGACTTACGTTTTCCCGTTTAGAAAACGATCATAACTCACTAACTGTATTAGTTTCTCATAAATCTAAGGCCACCACTGTGTTGGTGACGTCGAGACGAGTCCGATGCCCCAAGATCTGCCGGAAACCACAGCCCACGCGCCTGCACACACCGACTTTGTCCCGCGGCGTTCCGCGCATGTGCGTCACTCGCCACTGCTCCTCGCCGCATGCGCCGCCGTTGACTCCGGTAAACCACCGTGTCCTCCGCCACCACCGCCGATGACCGTTCCTGTGACTCGCTGGTGACTCGACAACTTGGCCGAGTCGACTAGGCGAGTCAAATCGGCGACTAGGTCAACCGCTGGATTGATTCGATTTTGGTTCGGTTTTGTTAAAGCGATTGGTTATTAAAAATTAAATTTGAATTGGATTAAACCGACTGGTTATTTAAAATTGATTTTTGGTTAAGTAAACCGACTGGTGCAATTGAAATAAATCCAGTTATGGTAAACCGGGTGGTTCAATTCGATTTCAATTTGGTCAAACGGTTGACCAGCTTGGGTCAGAGTTGACCGGGTTGACCTTTGACCTGCGGGTTGACTTTTTGACCATACCACCGGTTATCCGTTTTTGACCGTTCGAAGGGCGTTCTGACTCGATTTTCGCCCCTGATTTCAGATTTGGAGTCCATTTGAGCAGCATGAGTTCATAAATACCACCTTTCCATATTTCTAAAGTGAGGGTTTATTCTGTAAATTTCGTTACTAGTGTAGAATTCTTTCTATTGTCGTTTAGTTTCAAACATGTTCTGTCTGATTGGAATCGAGGCTTGTGTGATAGTTAGGATTCAATGTAAACCGGAATTAGGGGTCTAGAGGATTCAACTGGATATGGATTGAGTGATGTTAAATGATGTTATATATATATATATATATATACTATATATATATATATATATATATATATACTATATAATATATTATATATATATTTATATACATAGATATGAGTAGGGACTGTGTGATGCAGGCGGCTGTTCAGGGAGTTCTGGATTAGCGACGCTTAAGAGGGCGGTTCGGAGACATCCGGGCTATCGACCGATATTGGAGGGCGGGGCTCAGAGACGTTTTGGGTCGTCGCGCTTATTGAGTGGGGCTGGTGCAGAGACGTTGCATGTTCGACGCTTATGGTTACGGGCGGGGGTCCAGAGATGTCTGGGCTATCGACGCTATTATGATGACTGTATATCCGTATGAGGAGAATCGTGGGGTGTATGAGCTAGTTATGCACTATAATCGCATTGTTTGTTCTGTGTGATGCCATAGGTGTCTTGTTTGATCATGCTAGTGCTAAACTTCCATAGTGGGAGTTCTATTACTTAGTCAGTGGTTTGCGTGTCTAGCATCCCATACCTCACTGAGTGACTTCCCTGTACTCACCCCTTTATTCTTTTTCCCCCCTTTCAGGTGAGACTGACGAGCAGGAGTGATCTATAGGATGTGCTTTTGGACTGATTTCTTCGTTTTACATTCAGACTTATATCTTATTTTATCATCGACATTTGCTCAGTTTATTTTATTTTTTGGATTTATGGTGTTTCGAGTTATTGATGAGAAATAATAAATGGAGATTTCAGAGTTTATTATTTATTTTATTATTCGAAAAGTGCGGGTGTTACAATTTGGTATCAGAGCTAGGTTCCATCCCAGTCCCGATCCGGGATGGCGATTTATGGGACCTGGTTTTTAATCGGATTTTTGATGTTTTTCAACAAAATTTGGAGATTTTGAATTTTTAAAGAAATATCACCTTTCTGGCAGTATTATTCCTTAAACAATCGTTGGTACCTGATTTTCAGCAGAAGTTGACCGTTTGCTTTTCCTTTCAGATGTCGGCACGGAGTAGAGTTGGTCGTCCGCAGACCGCGAGAGCTGCTCGAGAGGCTGGCGATGAGCACGTGCCGCCAGCAGTTTTGCAGAATACGGTTCCGCCAGTTAATCAGGATGCTTTGAGGCAGATGGTGCAGGGATGCGGCTCGACAGGCTGCTCAGGAGGCAGTCCAGCAGGTTGCCCAGGAGGGTCGCTAGGCAAAGCTGGCCCAGGGTAGCAGGCTTCAGGAGGTTGCCCCGACAGTTGCTGCAGCTCCAGCAGGAACCCGTGTACCTCAGGTTCAGTGTGGCAGCATGGTCCCGCAGACTTCCACGTGCAGCAGGCCGGCCCCAGTTCAGGTTCAGAGGGACCCACAGGCATTCCGGGTCTGCACCGCCCCGCTCAGCAGGTTTCCAGGGGTTTTTTTTCAGGTCCCACCACCACCCACCCCTCCTTCCAGTGCAGGCTCCCGATTTAATGAGGCGTTCCTTAGAGTGATGGGGCAGTTGAAGTACGGTGGATTTGGAGAAATTTGAGGGGACTGTAGAGCCCACGGTTACCCATGATTGGAGACATAGGTTGGTGACATGTCTGGAGACTATCCATTGTCCACGACGATTCTGCCTTAATATCGCTGTGTTAATCTGCGTGGGGATGCGGCAGTATGGTGGGATGGAGTGCGATTGATGCATCAGGCTGAGCTGACATATGAGTTTTTCCTCGAAGCATTCGACAAGAAGTATTTTCGAGGGAAGCCTTACACCAGAAGAAGAATGAGTTCGAGCATTTGAGACAGGGTACTAGGACTATCAGGGAGTATGAGCGGGAATTCGGTCGACTTCGTAGGTTTGCTGGTAATAATATGAGTGAGGAGGACCTGATCAGGAGATTCTTAGATGGGATGCGAGTTGATCTACGTGGCAGATGCAGTGTGGTGACTTACACTACCTTGGAGGATTTGATAGAGAAGGCTGCTGTGCAGGAGTCATGTATTACTGAGGAGCTGAAACACTCGAAGGCAGCTCAGCCTAAGACTGGTAGGACTGCTGAGTCACAGAAGAGGCCTTTTGATCAGAGGGAGGGTCCTTATTGTGCGCGTTGTCGTCGTCACCATATGGGAGAGTGTTTTCAGTGCTTTACTTGTGGTCGGTTCGGGCACAAGAGTAGGACTTGTCGAGTTGGACCACCTGGCACTCAGGGTGTAGCACCAGCAGCAACACCAGTTGCGGGAGCAGCAGCAGCACCCGCAGCGAGGACACCAGCAGCACTACCACCACCACCGCCAGTAGCACCAGGGGCTTGTTTCACTTGTGGCCAGCTAGGCCATATCTCGAGGTATTGCCCGACTAAGGGCCTGCGGCCAAGCGTCCAGCCATCGCTCCACGTGTGTATGCTTTAGGAGAGGACCGATGGAGCTGAACCGATAGCTGGTATTGTTCTTACTATTTTGGTTGAGTTTATGAAATGTTAATTATATGGTATCTCGTGTAGTTAGTAAAAATGTTGTGTAGGATCGATTTCGGTTGGAGGTGAGCTAGCTCATACTTTATTTGACACGGGAGCTTCGCACAGTTTTGTGAGTCCGCGTTTGGTCAAGTCTTGGCCTTTTCAGGGTGTCTTCGAGCCAAAAGCCAAACAGATTCAGACAGCTGGCGTAGAGAGATTTGGAGCCGTCGGAGTTCATCGAGATGTACCGGTCTTACTTGGAGGGGTTGATTTTAGTGGAGATTTAGCAGAGGTGGAGCTGAATTATTATGACGTTATTCTTGGGATGGACTGGCTGACACGTCATCGAGTAGTGTTGGATTGTCCGAGAGCCAGAGTTCATATTCCTAATTCAGATGGGAAGATTACATTTCAGGGTATTCAGACACACCTGGGAATTTCTATAGTCTCCATGTTGCACGCTGAGGAACTATTGGAGAGAGGAGCTGAAGGATTCTTAGCCACTATTTCTATGGTTAAGGAGGATGGACAGTCCCGACCTGCAGACTATTCCAGTGGTTGCGGAGTATGAGGATGTGTTTGAGGCCTTGAAAGGGCCACCACCAGCTAGAGGAGATGTACTTACGATTGAGTTGGAGCCAGGGACAGCACCGGTTTCACGAGCTCCATACCGTTTAGCGCCAGCGGAGATGGCAGAGTTGAAAAAGCAGTTGGAGGAACTATTAGATAAGGGTTTTATTCAGACCGAGTACTTCACCGTGGGGAGCACCAGTATTGTTTGTTAAGAAGAAAGATGGGAGTTTCAGATTGTGTATCGATTACAGAGGCTTGAACAAAGTGACCATAAAGAATAAGTATCCGCTTCCGCGTATCGATGAGTTGTTGGATCAGTTGCAGGGAGCTTCATGGTTCTCCAAGATTGACTTGGCATCAGGGTATCACCAGATTGCTATAGCTGAGGAGGATGTGCGGAAGACAGCTTTCCGTACGCGTTATGGGCATTATGAGTTTGTGGTGATGCCATTTGGGTTGACGAACCCACCCGCAGCATTCATGAAGCTTATGAATGTTGTGTTTCGCGAGCATCTGGATAAGTGTGTGATTGTCTTCATTGATGACATCTTGATCTATTCTCGGAGCAGAGAGGAGCATGCAGAGCATCTGCGGATCGTGTTGGGTAAGCTTAGGGAGCATCAATTATTTGCTAAGCTGAGTAAGTGTAGTTTCTGGCAGAGGAAGATTGGATTTTTGGGTCACGTGATTTCTGAGGCAGGAGTTGCAGTAGATCCAGAGAAAATTACTGCGATATCAGAGTGGCCTACACCTAAGAGTGCTACTGAGATCCACAGCTTCTTGGGGTTGGCAGGATACTACAGAAGTTTGTGAAGGGTTTTGCCAGTACTGCAAAGCCGATGACGCAATTAACCAGCAAAGACGTCAAGTTTGTTTGGACAGAAGCTTGTTCGAGGAGTTTCACCGAGTTGAAGCGGCAGTTGACGGAAACACCAGTTTTGGTACTTCCTAGGCCCAGGATACCATACGAAGGTTTATACGGATGCATCAGGTACTGGTCTGGGATGTGTATTGATGCAGGAAGGTCATGTCATTGCGTATGCATCACGCAGTTGAGACCTCACGAGGCTAATTACCCTACTCACGACTTGGAGTTAGCAGCAGTTGTATTTGCGCTAAAAATTTGGAGGTCATATTTGTATGGAGAGAAAGTGCAGATCCTCACAGACCACAAGAGCTTGAAGTATATTTTTACTCAGGCAGACCTGAATTTGAGACAGCGAAGGTGGATGGAGTTGTTAGCAGACTACAACTTGGATATCACATATCATCCGGGTAAGGCCAATCAGGTGGCAGATGCCTTAAGCAGGCGGAGGAGCGATATTTCAGGAATCAAAGGGGTCCATGAGCTTAGTGGAACACTTGCTAGTCTCAGACTGTGTGCAATTACTGTTGAGGGAGAGGCAGCTGGTCTTGAGGCCTTAGAGCAGGCAGATTTATTGTGGAGGATACGCAAAGCTCAGGATAGTGATGGGCTTTATGCAAGCAGATAGAGAGTGAGAGTATTGGATACCATACAGCTTCGAGTGGAATGTACATGTACGGAATCGAGTTTGTGTGCCAGACGATACGCTGTTAAGGAAGGAGATTTTACAGCAAGCACACCACTCACGTTTTTCTATCCATCCGGGAAATACTAAGATGTATAGGGATCTGAAGCGTTACTATCATTGGCCTGGAATGAAGAGAGATGTTGTTACATTTGTATCACAGTGTCAGACGTGTCAGATGGTTAAAGCCGAGCATCAGGTGCCTAGCGGGTTATTGCAGAACCTGCCGTTGCCAGAGTGGAAATGGGACATGGTGACTATGGATTTTGTGACTGGACTTCCGGTAACCTATGGTGGGAAAAATGCTATTTGGGTGATTGTGGACAGACTCACCAAGTCTGCTCATTTCCTAGCAATCAAGAAGACAGATGGAGCTGAACAGTTGGCACAGATATACATCAGAGAAATTGTGAGATTGCATGGAGTTCCTGTTAGCATCGTATCTGATCGGGACACGAAGTTTACATCTGCATTTTGGGGAGCCTTCCAGAAAGCGCTTGGGACCAAGGTCCATGTGAGTACAGCTTATCATCTGCAGACAGATGGGCAGTCATAGAAGACTATTCAGACTTTAGAAGATATGCTCAGGGCTTGTGTTTTGGATTGGTAAGAGAGCTGGGAAAAGTATTTACCTCTAGTTTGCCTACAACAACAATTACCATTCGAGTATTGCGATGACACCGTATGAGGCTCTTTATGGTAGGCCTTGTCGTACACCACTTTGTTGGACAGAAGTGGGGGAGCGACGTGTCATAGAACCAGCAATGGTTCAAGAGACGGTAGAGCAAGTGGAGATGCTCAAGACTCGGCTTAAGGAAGCCCATGACCGTCAGAAGAGTTATGCAGATAAGCGCCGAAAGATTTGGAGTTTCAGGTGGGTGACTTAGTGTACCTGAAGATGAGGACATTTCAGGGAGGATCTAAGACTCGGAAGCTAAAGAAGCTTAAACCGAGATATATGGGACCGTACCCCATTGTGGAGCGGATTGGAGCAGTGGCATATAGATTGCAGTTATCAGCGGAGTTGTCAGACTTCCATGATGTGTTCCATGTATCAGTGTTGAGGAAGGTCGTGAGAGAACCAAAGCTCATTTTGCAGCAGCCACCACGTGATCTCGGTAAAAATTTGTCTGCACCTATTCAGCCAGTTGAGATTTTGGAGCGACAGATAAAAGCGGTACAGGGATGATGACAATGATGGTCAAGGTTCGTTGGGAGAGAGATGAGATCCATGAGGAGACTTGGGAGGCTGAGACTCCAATGAGGATGGATTATCCAGAGCTGTTTCAGGCCGATATTGGACGGTCGGACCAGGAGATGGATTCGTGGTCGAATCCCTTATTAGCGGGGAGAATTGTAACGATCAAAATCCTAGGGCCCAGCAAAGCCCATTTAATCTGCTGGACACCCTAGGTACTCCCCTATAAATTATAGCTTCACTTCATTTTTATTCAGAAAAAAATTAAACGCGTTGAATCTCTGCAGAAACTTTGTCGTCAAGGAGATCTGAACACGACCAGCCTCAGCCACCGTCGCCAAAGTTGAGATCGGACACCTCACCACCGGAAATCATCGAAGGTAACCTCTGAAAACCATCGTGACCATGTGATACGTTACCGTTTAGTAAATCGATCGTAACTCACTAACCGTATCGTTTCTCGTAAATCTAAGGCCAACACCGTGTTTGTGGACGTCAAGACGATTTTGGAGCCCCGAGATCCACGGGAAACCACCGCCCATGCGCCTTCATGCACCGTGTTTGTCCTGCAGCGTTCCCCACGTGTGCGTCACGCACCACCGCTCCTTGCCGCACGCGCCTCCTCCCACGCGCCCCCCATCCACCACCGCCGTTGACTCTGGTAAGCCACCGTCTTCTCTGCTGCCATCGCTGGTGACCGTCGCCGGTGACTCGCTGGTGACTCGGCGACTGGGTCAACCGGCTGGGTTGATTCGCTTTTGGTTCAGTTTGCTTAACCGGTTGGTTATTGAAAATTAAAATTAAATTGGATTAAACCGCTGGTTATTTAGAATTGATTTTTGGTTAAGTAAACTGATTGGTCCAATTGAAATCGAAGCCGGTCAGGGTAAACCGGTTGGTTCAATTCACTTTCAATTTGGTCAAGGGTTTACCGGCTTGGGTCAGAGTTGACCGGGTTGACCTTTGACCTACGGGTTGACTTTTTGACCATACCACTGGTTATCCATTTTTGACCGTTCGAAGGGCGTTCTTACTCGATTTTTGCCCTGATTTCAGATTCGGAGTCCATTGAGCAGCATGAGTTCATAAATACCACCTTCCCATATTGCTAAGGTGAGGGTCTATTCTGTAAATCATGTTACTAGTGAAAAATTCTTTCTATCGTCGTTTAGTTTTGAAACATCTTTCGTCTGGTTGAATCGAGTCATGTGTGATAGTTAGGATTCAATATAAACCAGAATTAGGGGTCTAGAGGATTCAACTGGATATGGATTGAGTGATGTTAAATGATGTTATATATATATATATATATATATATATTATACATAGATATGAGTAGGGAGTATGTGATGCGGGAGGCTGTTCAAGGAGATATGGATTAGAGACGCTTATGAGGGCTGGAGTTCAGAGGCATCCGGGCTATCGACGCATACCAGAGGGTGTGGGCTCAGAGACGTCTGGGCTATCGACACATATTTGTGTGGGCGTGGTGCATAGACATTTGCATCTGACGCTTATTGGCTACAGGCGGGGGTTCAGAGATGTCTGGGCTAGCGACGCTTATTATGATATCGTATATCCGCATGAGGAAAAATGCGGTGTGTATGAGCTAGTTATGCACTATCTGCGCTTGTTTGTTCTATGTGATGTTTTAGGCGTCGTGTTTGTTCATGCTAGGGCTAAAATTCCATAGTGGGAGTTCTATTTATTTAGTCAGTGGTTTGTGTGTCTAGCATCCCATACCTCACTGAGTGACTCCCCTGTTACTCACCCCTCTTCCTTTTCCCCCCTTTCAAGTGAGACTGGCGAGCAAGAGTGATCCTATCGGACTGGTGCTTTTGGACTGTTTTCCGTCCCATTATTTTCAGGCTCTCGTTTTATTACATTATCGACATTTATTCGGTTCTATTTTATTTTTCGGATTTATGGTGTTTCTATGTTATTTATGAGAATTAATAAATGGAGATTTCAGAGTTTATTATTTATTTTATTAGTAGAAAAGCGCGGGTGTTACAGTGACACGGGAAACGTAAGCTGAAGTAGTCATCGCACCCCCTAAAACCGTGATTAGACCTAGGTCTTACCCTAAACCCAGCGTACTGGTCTCTAACATCTCTAGGCATAGTATCAAACACCCTGAAACGAGATCCCAAAATTTATCTCTTGGCTAATACTCAAATGTCTTCAGAAATACAGCAGGTTTACACTCTTCATAAAACTCTCGAAATAGACCACGAGTATAGCAGTTCACTCAGAGTTAGATTATGAATGATAACTCATGCTCTTCCCTCTACATTCACGGTGAATACAAACTCGCTCTTAAAACGCGAAACACAATTCATTAAAAAAAAGTTCTTGAAAATAAAATTTAGTATTCATCTCCGGATTTTCAAACGTTGGATTCCGCCTAACTTACCCGACTTGTCTAATCGCTCGCAAGAACATAACAATTCTAACGATCTAGGGGGATTACTGTTGTGGTCAAAATTGGCTACGACAGAATTAATGCCTGAAAGTTCACGGAAAATGTCATCTTTAGAAAGGGGACAATGTTTTGAAGAAAAAAGAGCGGGAAAACCAAAATCGATTTTGTATAAACTTTGAAAAAGGATTGATACATTAATTCCTCGAGCAAACGGACCCCATGTATTGAAACAACAAAGCAACCATAAGAATCGATCATCCGACTCGCGTGTTCGGTGAATCGGACTGGTCCAGCTCGCCAAGCAGGCGAGCTGGACCAATCAGGCCATCCAACTCGCCGAACGGGCGAGTTGGACCAAGCAAGATGGTCAACTCGCCCTTTCAGCGAGTTCGACCAGTCCAACACGTCGAACGAATGAGTTGAACCAAGAACGGTGGTCAACTCACCCATTCGGCCGAGTTCGACCAGTCCAACTCACCGGACAGGCAAGTTGGACCAAGCAAGCTGGTCAACTCGCCCATTCGGTGAGTTGGACAAAGCAAGATGGTCAACTCGCCGAATGGGCGTGTTAGACCAAGCAAGGTGGTCAACTCACCCGTTCGACGAGTTGGACCAAGCAAGATGGCTAACTTGCTCGTTCGGCGAGTTAGAGCAACCCGACTCACCCTCGAGGCGAGTTGGACCAAACATAAACCAGATCTTATGCCTTCTGTTGAAACTCGGCGGATCCACCCCTCATTTTATCTCGATCGGAGTTATCGTTGGGACTTTACGATAAAAACCGCGAAGACTCATTTTCCCGAATGAAGTTCATGGTTATCGTACAAACGGTAACAGTTAACTCAACACCATAATTGTCTGAACTATACGAGAAGTGTGAACTTCGTAGCTAAAGCGACGTCGTATCAATAAACTTTCTTTCAAAAAATCTTTAAAATGTTTAGGTCGGAATACGACCCAAAGAGGCTTTGAACGCGACTAATGACCCACTTGCGATTTTATACGAATTTAGCCCAGCAATGTCATGACGGTGTATCTTTACTCGTAGAAGAAGATATATCTTGTGAAATCTGAAGATAAATGTCAAGTTTCCAAGATAATGATGAAGATCGAGATAAAAATGAATATTTTTGCGAAGCGATAAACTCTACCTAGGGGCAAAAAGGAAAGGGGAACTGACCTATAGGCATATATAAGGGGAGCTAATGCTAAAGGCACAAGGATCCGGAGAATTATACCTAGAGAAGCTCTATTAGCATATAAGAACTTAGAACTTAGGTGGCTAGAAGGATAGACTTATACTCACATGTTTCTCCATTTTTGTTCGACGATACTGATTTCTTTAGACTCTACAAGTCATTGCACTTAGAAACCCTAAGCATAATTCTCGACAAGCTCGGTTTCTACGACTGGCACTCGATTACCGGATGAACTTGTTTTGGCAATTCGATCTCTTGGTCCACTCTTTTTATTGAACTACGTTCGGCTTGATCCTCAAAAAGGGTACGTAGGCAGCCTTTCATAAGGTTCAGTCCAAAATCAATCAAAACCTTTTCTCATACTTTTTTGTCTGTTGTTATCGAGCTGCGACTCAACTAGGTTTAAGGTTTTTGGTTGCTAGAACTAGGTAACTCGATAATCCTTTGTAATGATCACAACGCTCTAACGCGGATTCGAAATAAGATCTAACTTTTCTAAGATCCGTTTTGTTAGCTTCTCATAATTTCCACGTTTATTCAATTACTTGTCATTGGCTCTCGCAGAGAATTCGGGACCTTAAGGAAAGTTAGGGTTTCGTGACTTTTCTTAATTTATGTAAATCGACGGTGTGAATTTTGATTCCCATAATTCTAATCAAATGAGAATGAATGATGATGTAAAAAGCTTCATTTAGAATCATAAATCAGTGGAGAATCACGCTGAAGTTGAATCAATATCATAGGAGTTATAATGAATAAGTTATCTCACTTTCAACCGCAGTGATTCCAGTTTACTTTGTTTGGAGATTTGGCAATATCTTCTTGATTCTAATCAAACCAGAATATATCACGATGTGTGAAGATTTATTTGGACTCATAAATCTGTGGAGAATCGACCTAAAGTTGAATAAATATCATGGAATTTATGATGAAGAAGTTATCCCAGTTTCAACCGAAGTGATTCGAGTTTACCCTTTTTGGAGATTTGGCAATTTCTTGTTGAATCTTATCAAACCAAAATGAATCACAATGTAAGAAGCTTCATTTGGACTCATATATCAGTTCTTAATCCCCTTGAAGTTGAATCAATATCATAGGAGTTATGAAGAAGAAGTTATCCCACTTACAGTCGAAGTGATTCCATTCCGACCATGTTTGGACATTTGGCAATTTCGTATTGATTCTAGTCAAACCAGGATGAATCACGATGTAAGAATCTTAATTTGGACTCATAAATCAGTGTAGATTAACCCTGAATTTGAATCATTATCATAGGAGTTATAATGAAGAAGTTATCCCATTTTATCCGAAGTTATTCCAGTTTACCCTATTTGGAGATTTGACAATTTCTTCTTGATTCTAATAAAACCAGAATGAATCACGATGTCAGAAGCTTGATTTTGACTCAGAAATCAGTGGAGAATCACCCTGAAGTTGAATCAATATCATACGAGTTATGGGTGAAGAAGTTATCCCACTATCAACCGTAATGATTCCAATTTATCATGTTGGAGATTTGGCAATTTCTTATTGATTCTTGTCAAACCAGGATGAATCATGATGTAAGAGCTTCATTTGTAATCATAAATCAGTGGTTAATCACCATTAAGTTTAATCAATATCATAGGAGTTATGATGTAGAATTTATCCCACTTTCGACCGAAGTGATTCCAGTTTACCTTGTTTGGAGATTTGGCAATTTATTCTTTATTCTAATCAAACTAGAATGAATCACGATATAATAAGATTTATTTGGATTCATAAACCAGTGGAGAATCACGTTGTAATTGAATCGATATCATAGGAGTTTGTGATGAAGAAGTTATCCCACTTTCAACCGAAGTGATTCAAGTTTACCCTGTTTCGAGATATGGAAATTTCTTCTTGGTTCTAATAAAACCAGAATGAATCACGATACCAGAATCTTGATTTCTACTCATAAATCAGTGGAGAATAACCCTTAAGTTTAATCAATATCATAGGAGTATGAGGAAGAAGTTATCCCACTTTCAACCGAAGTGATCCAATTTGCCCCGTTTGGAAATTTGGCAATTTCTTCTTGACTTATTATCAAACAAAAATGAATCAGAATGTAATTAGATTGATTTCGATTCATAACTCAGTAAAGAATCACGTTGAATTTGAATCAATATCATAGGAGTTATGATGAAGAAGTTATCCCACTTTCAATCGAAATTATTCCAGTTTACCGTGTTGGAGATTTGACAATTTCTTCTTGATTCTAATCAAACCAGAATGATTCACAATGTTAATTTTGATTTGGACTAATAAATCAGTGAAGATTCGCCCTGGAGTTGAATCAATATCAAAGGAGTTATGATGAAGAAGTAATCTCACTTTCAACCTTGATTCGAATATAACCAGAATGAATCACGACGTCAAAATCTTGATTTTGACTCATAATTCAGTAAAGACTCACCCTGATGTTGAATCAATATCATACGAGTTATGATGAAGAAGTTATCTCACTTTCAACCAAAGTGCTTCCAATTTACCATGTATAGATATTTGGCAATTTGGCTTGGATTCAAATAAACAAGAATGAATCAAGATGTCAGAAGCTTGATTTGGATACATAAATCAGTGGAGAATCACCCTGATGTTTAATAAATATCATACGAGTTATGATGAAGAAGTTATCTCACTTTCAACCGAAGTGATTCTAGTTTACTCTGTTTGGAGATTTGAAAATTTCTTATTGATTCTAATCAAACAAGAATGAATCATGAGGTAAGAAGATTCATTTAGACACACAATTCCGTGGTTAATCACCCTGAAGTTGAATCAATAACATAAGAGTTATGATGAAGAAGTTATCATACTTTTAACCGAAGTGATTCCAGTTTATCCTGTTTGGAGATTTAACAATTTGTTCTTGATTCTAATAAAAACTAGAATGAATCACAATTTCAGAAGATTAATTTTGACTCATAAATTAGTGAGAATCACCCTGATTTTGAATCAATAACATATGAGGTATGATTAAAAAGTTATCCCACTTTCAACCGAAGTGATCCAGTTTACCTTGTTTGGGGATTAGCAATTTATTCTTGATTCTAATAAAACCAGAATGAATCACGATGTCAAAGCCTGATTTTGACTCATATATCCAGTGGAGAATCAACCTAAATTTGAATCAATATCATACGAGTTATGATTAAGAAGTTATCCCACCTTTTAACCGGAAGTGATTCCAGCTTACCCTGTTTGTAGATTTGGCAGTTTGTTTCTTTATTCTAATAAAACCAGAATGAATCAAGATTCAGAAGCTTGATTTTGATTCATAAATTAGTGAAAAATCACCATGATGTTGAATCAATATCATACGAGTTATGATGAATGAAGTTATCCCATTTTCAACAGAAGTGATTCTAGTTTACTCTGTTTGGAGATTTGACAATTTTTATTGATTCTAATCAAACCAGAATGAATCATGATGTAAGAAGATTCATTTTTACACAAAAATCAGTGGTTATTCACCCTGAAGTTGAATTATTAACATAGGAGTTATGATGAAGAAGTTATCATACTTTCAATTGAACTGCTTCCTGTTTACCCTGTTTAGAGATTTGGCAATTTGTTCTTTATTCTAATAAAACCAGAATGAAACCAGAATAGGAGTTATGATGAAGAAGTTATCCCACATTCAACCGAAGTGATTCCAGTTTAATCTGTTTGGAAATTTGGCAATTTGTTCTTGATTCTACTAAAATCAGAATGAATCACGATGTCACAATATTCATCTGGACACCCAAATCAGTGGTTAATTACCCTAAAGTTTAATCAATATCATAGGAGTTATGATGAAGAAATTATCCCACTTTCAACCGAAGTTATTCTAGTTTACTTTGTTTGATGATTTGACAATTCTTATTGATTCTAATCCAACCAGAATTAATCACGATGTAAGAAGATTCATTTAGACACACAAATCAGTGTTTAATCACCCTGAGGTTGAATCAATATCATAGGAGTTATGATGAAGAAGTTATCCCACTTTCAACCGAAGTGATTCAAGTTTACCCTTTTTGGAGATTTGGCAATTTGTTCTTGATTCTAATAAAACCAAAATGAATCACGATGTCAGAAGCTTGATTTGGACTCATATATCAGTGAAGAATGACCCTTCATGTTGAATGAATATCATACGAGTTATTATGAAGAAGTTATCCCACTTTGAACCGAAAGTTATTCTAGTTTACTCTGTTTAGAGATTTGACCATTTCTTATTGATTCTAATCAAACAAGAATGAATCAGGATGTAATAAGATTCATTTGGACACAAAAATAAGTGGTTAATACCATGAAATTAAATCAATATCTTACGAGTTATGATGACGATATTATCTCACTTTCAACCGAAGTTATTCTAGTCTACTCTGTTTGAAGATTTGACAGTTTCTTATTGATTCTAATCATACCAGAATGAATCACGATGTAATAAGATTCATTTGGACACAAAAATTAGTGGGTAATCACCATGAAGTTAAATCAATACTATAAGAGTTATGATGAAGAATTTATCTCACTTTCAACTGAAGTTATTCTAGTCTACTCTGTTTGAAGATTTGACAGATTCTTATTGATTCTAAGAATACCAGAATGAATCACGATGTAAGAAGCTTCTTTTATACACAGAAATCAGTGGTAATCACCCTGATGTTTAATCAATATCATAAGAGTTATGATGAAAAAGTTATCTCACTTTCAACCGAGTGATTCTCGTTTACTCTGTTTGGAGATTTGACAATTTCTATTAATTCTATTCAAACAAGAATGAATCATGATGTAAGAAGCTTCACTTGGACATAAAATTCCATGGTTAATCACCTGAAGTTGAATCCAAATAACATAGGAGTTATGATGAAGAAGTTATCCTACTTTTAACCGAAGTGATTCCAGTTTATCCTGTTTGGAGATTTAACAATTTGTTCTTGATTATAATAAAACTAGAATGAATCACAATTTCTTGAAGCCTAATTTTGACGTCTTAAATCAGTGGAGAATCACCCTGATGTTGTATCAATAACATATGAGGTATGATGAAAAGTTATCCCACTTTCAACCGAAGTGACTCCAGTTTACCTTGTTTGGGGATTTAGGCAATTTTTTCTGATTCTAATAAAACCAGAATGAATCACGATGTCAAAAAGCCTGATTTTGGACTCATAAATCAGTGGAGAATCACCCTAAATTTGTATCAATATCATACGAGTTATGATGAAGAAGTTATCCCACTTTGTAACCGAAGTGATCCAGATCACCCTGTTTTGTAGATTTTGAAATTTGTTCTTTATTCAAATAAAACCTAGAATAAATCACGATATAAGAAGATTCACTTGTACACAAAAATAAGTGGTTAATCACACTGAAGTTGAATTAATAACTTAGGAGTTATGATGCAGAAGTTATCCTACTTTCTTAGTTTACCCTGTTTGGGATTTGGCAATTTGTTCTGTATTCTAATAAAACCAGAATGAACCAAGGTGTCAAAAGCTTGATTTTGACTCATAAATCAGTGAAGAATCACCCTGATGTTTAATCAATATCATACGAGTTATGATGAAGAAGTTATCTCACTTTCAACCGAAGTATTCTAGTTTCGTCTGTTTGATATTTGGCCAACTTGTTCTTGGTTTCTAATAAAACTAGAAGGAATCAAGATTCAGAATCTTGATTTTTACTCCTAATTCAATGGAGAATCACACTGATGTTGAATCAATATCATACGAGTAATGATGAAGAAGTATTCTAATTTCAATCAAACTGATTCTAGTTTACTTTGTTTGGAGATTTGAATCACGATGTAAGATGCTCATTTGGACACCAAAAATCAGTGGTTAATCACCCTGAAGTTAAATCAATTATAATAGGAGTTATGATGAAGAAGTTATCCACTTTCAACCGAAGTGATTCTAGTTTACACTGGTTTGGAGATTTGGCAATTGTTTATTGATTCTAATAAAACCAGAATGAATCACGATGTCAGAAGGCTTGATTTTGACTCATAAATCAGTGGAGAATCACCCTGAATTTGAATCAATATCATACGAGTTATGATGAAGAAGTTATCCCACTTTCAACCGAATGATTATTGTTTACTCTGTTTGGAGATTTGAAAATTTCTTATTGATTTTAATCAAAGCATAATGAATCACGATGTAAGAGGCTTCATTTGACACACAAATCAATGGTTAATCACTCTCGAAGTTAAATCAATGGGAGAATCACCCTGATGTGAATCAATATTATACGAGTTATGATGAAGAAGTTATCCCACTTTCAACCGAAGTGGTCCTAGTTTACTATGTCTGGAGATTTGACAATTTTTAATGATTCTAATTAAAACAGTAGTAAATCATGATATAAGAAGCTTCATTTTCACACACAAATCAGGGTTAATACCCCCGGAAGTTGCATCAATAACATAGGAGTTATGATGAAGAAGTTATCCTACTTTCAACTAAAGTGCTCCAGTTTACCATGTATATTTGTAATTTTTTTTTGATTCTTATAAAACTAGAATGAATCACGATTTCAGAAGCTTGATTTTGACTCATAATACAGTGGAGAATAACCCTGATGTTGAATCATATAATATGAATTATGATGAAGAAGTTATCCCACTTTCAACCAAAGTGATTCTAGTTTACCCTGTTTGGATATTTGGTAATTGTTCTTGATTCTAATAAACTAGAAGTAATCATGATTTCAAAAGCTTGGTTTTACTCAGAAATCAGTGGAGAATCGCCCTGATGTTGAATCAATATCATACGAGTAATGATGAAGAAGTTATCTTAATTTCAATTAGTGATTCTAGTTTACTCTGATTGGAGATTTGACAATTTCTTATTGATTTTAGTCAACCAGAATGAAGTACGATGTAAGAAGTATTATTTGGACACACAAATAAGTAGTTAATCACCCCTGAAGTTGAATCAATATCATAGGAGTTATGATGAAGAAGTTATCCCACTTTCAACCGAGGTGATTCTAGTTTACCCGGTTTGGAGATTTGGCAATTTGTTTTTTATTCTAATAAAACCAGAATGAATCATGATGTCAGAAGCTTAATTTTGACTCATAAATCAGTGGAGCATCACCCTCATGTTGAATCAATATCATACGAGTTATGATGAAGAAGTTATCCCTTTTTCAACCGAAATAATTCTAGTTTACTCTGTTTGGAGATTTGATAATTTCTTATTGATTCTAATCAAACAAAAATGAATCACAATGTAAGAAGCTTCATTGAACACAGATCAGTGGTAAATCACCCTGAAGTTGAATCAATATCATAAGAGTTATGATGAAGAAGTTATCCAAGTTTCAACCAAAGTGATTACGGTTTACTTTGTTTGGATATTTAGCAATTTTTTCTTGATTCTAATAAAACCAAAATGTATCAAGATGTCAGAAGCTTGATTTTGACTCGTAAATCAGTGGAGAATCACTCTGATGTACTCTGTTTTGGAGATTTGACAATTTCTTATTGATTCTTATCAAACCAGAATTAATCACGATGTAAGAAGCTTCATTTGGACACACAAATCAGTGGTTAACTACCCTGAACTTGAATCAATATCATAGGAGTTATGATGAAGAAGTTATCCCACTTTCAACACAGTGATTCAAGTTTACCCTGTTAGAGATTTGACAATTTGTTTTTGATTCAAATAAAACAAAAATGAATTACGATGTCAAAAGGCTTGATTTTGACTCATAAATAAGTGGAGAATTACCCTCATGTTGAATGAATATCATACGAGTTATGATGAAGAAGTTATCCCACTTTCAACCGAAGTTATTCTGGTTTACTCTATTTAGAAATTTGACATTTTGTACTGCTTCTAATCAAACCAGAATGAATCACGATGTAAGAAGCTTCATTTGGACACACAAATCAGTGGTAATCACCCTGATGTTAAATCAATATCATAAGAGCTATGATGAAGAAGTTATCCACTTTCAACCGAAGTGATTTCAGTCTACCTTGTTTGGAGATTTGGTAATTTTTTCTTGATTCTATTAAAAAAAGAATGAATAAGGATGTCAGAAACTTCATTTTGACTCACAATCAGTGGAAAATCACCCTGAAGTTGAATCAATATCATACGAGTTATGATGAAGAAGTTATCCCACTTTCAACCGAAGTGATTGTAGTTTACTCTGTTTGGAGATCTGATAATTTCTTATTGATTATAAAACAAACCAGAATGAAGCAAGATGTAATAAGCTTCATTTTGACACAATAATCAGTGGCTAATCACCTGAAGTTGAATCAATATCATAAGAGTTACGATGAAGAAGTTATCCCACTTTCAAACCGAAGTGATTCCAGTTTACCCTGTTTGGAGATTTGGAAATTTATTCTTGGATTCTAATAAAACCAGAATTAATCACGATGTCAGAAGCTTGATTTTGACTCTTAAATCAATGGATAATCACTCTGATGTTGAATCAATATCATAGGAGTTATGATGAAGAAGTTATCTCATTTTCAACCGAAGTGATTCAAGTTTACCATGTTTGGAGATTTGGCAACTTGTTCTTGATCCTAATAAAACCATAATGAATCAGGATGTCAGAAGTTAGATTTTGACTCATAAATCAGTGGAGATCACCCTGATGTTGAATCAATATCATACGAGTTCTGATGAATAAGTTATCTCACATTCAACCGAATTGATTCTAGTTTACTCGGTTTTGGAGATTTGACAATTTCTTATTGATTCTAATCAAACAAAATGAATCACGATGTAAGAAGCTTCATTTGAACACACAGATCAGTGGTAAATCACCCTGAAGTTGAATCAATATCATAAGAGTTATGATGAAGAATTTATCCAAGTTTCAACCAAAGTGATTACAGTTTACTTTGTTGGATATTTAGCCATTTTTTCTGGATTCTAATAAAACCAAAATGAATCACGATGTCAGAAGCTTGATATTGGACTCGTAAATTAGTGGAGAATCACCCTGATGTACTCTGTTTGGAGATTTGACAATTTCTTATTGATTCTTATCAAACCAGAATTAATCACGATGTAAGAAGCTTCATTTGGACACACAAATCAGTGGTTAACTACCCTGAAGTTGAATCAATATCATAGGAGTTATGATGCAGAAGTTATCCCACTTTCAACGAAGTGATTCAAGTTTACCCTGTTTGGAGATTTGACAAATTTGTTTTTGATTCTAATAAAACAAGAATGAATTACGATGTCAGAAGATTGATTTTGACTCATAAATAAGTGGAGAATTACCCTAATCTTGAATGAATATCATACGAGTTATGATGAAGAAGTTATCCCACTTTCAACCGAAATTATTCTAGTTTACTCTATCTAGAAGATTTGACAACTTTTTATTGGCCTCTAATCAAACCAGAATGAATCACGAGTGTAAGAAGCTTCATTTGGGCACATAAATCAGTGGTTAATCACCCTGATGTTAAATCAAAATCATAGGAGTTATGAGTGAAGAAGTTATCCCACTTTCAACCGAAGGTGATTCAAATTTACCTTGTTTGGAGATTTGGTAATTTGTTCTTGATTCTAGGTAAAACCAGAATGAATCACGATGTCAGAAGCTTGATTTTGACTCATAAATCATTTGAGAATCACCCTCATGGTTGAATAAATATCATACGAGTTATGATGAAGAAGTTATCACACTTTCAAGCTGAAGTGATTCTAGTTTATCTCTTTGGAGATTTGATAATTTTTTTTAAAATTCTAATAAAAACAGAATGAATCACGATGTCATATGCTTAATTTCACTAATGAATCAGGTGACAATCATCCTCATGTTGAATCAATGTCATACGAGTTATGATGAAGAAATTATCTAACTTTCAACCGAAGTTATTCTAGTTTACTCTGTTGGAGATTTGACAATTTTTTATTGATTCTAATTCAACAAGAATGAATCAGGATGTAAGAAACTTCATTTGGACACACAAATTAGTGTTAATAACCTTGAAGTAAAATTAATATCATAGGAGTTATGATTGAAGAAGTTATCCCACTTTCAACCAAAGTGATTCCAATTTACACTGTTTGGAGATTTGGCAATTTGTTCTTAATTCAACAAAACCAGAATGAATCACGATGTCAGAAGCTTGATTTTGACTCATAAATCAGTGTAGATTCACCCTCATGTTGAATCAATATCATACGAGTTATGATGAAGAAGTTATCCCACGTTCAACCGAAGTGATTCTAGTTTACTTTGTTTGGAGATTCGAGAATTTCTTATTGATTCTAATCAAACCAGAATGAATGATGATGTAAGAAGCTTTGTTTGGAGATTCGAGAATTTCTAATTGATTCTAATCAAACCAGAATGAATGATGATGTAAGAAGCTTCATTTGGACAAACAAATTCAGTGATTTACCTCCCTTAAGTTAAATCAATATCATAGAAGTTATGATGAAGAAGTTATCCCACTTTCAACCGCAGTGATTCCAGTTTATCCTGTTTGGAGATTTGACAATTTTTTCTTGATTCTAATAAAACCAGCATGAATCACGATGTCAGAAGCTTGATTTTGACTCATAAATCAGTGAAGAATCACCCTGATGTTGAATCAATATCGTACGAGTTTTGATGAAGAAGTTATCCCACTTTCAACCGAAGTGATTCTAATTTACTTTGTTTGGAAGATTTGACAATTTCTTATTGATTCTCAATCAAACCATAATGAATCACGATGTACGAAGCTCATTCGAAACCACAAATCAGTGGTTAATCATCCTGAAATTAAATCAATATCATAGGAGTTATGATGAAGTTATCCCACTTTCAACCGAAGTGATTCCAGTTTACCCTGTTTGTAGATCTGACATTTTGTTCTTGAGTCTAAAAAACTAGAACGAATCATGACGTGAGAAGCCTGATTTGAATCATAAATCTGTGGAGAATCACTTTGATGTTAATTCAATATCATACGAGTTATGATGAAGAAGTTATCCCACTTTTCAACCGAAGTGGATCCTAGTTTACTATGTTTGGAGAGTTGACAATTTCTTATTGATTCTAATCAAACCAGAATGAATAATGATGTAAGAACCTTCATTTTGCAAACAAATCAGTGGTTAATCACCCTGGAAGTTGAATCAATATCATAGGAGTTATGATGAAGAAGGTTATCTCTCTTTCAACCAAAGTGATTCTAGTTTACCCTATTTGAAGATTTGCCTATTTGTTCTTGAATTCTAATAAAACCAGAATTAAACACGATGTCAAAAGATTCATCTGGACACAAATATCAGTGGTTAATTACACTGAAGTTAATCAATATGATAGGAGTTATGATGCAAGAAGTCATCCCACTTTCAATTGAAGTGATTAC
>CAJHQP010006462.1:0-38180 GCA_905132765.1 Moricandia arvensis | reverse complement strand
TGACCGATTAGCCATCAGTCCAAACTTGATGCAAAGAATGTAAAGGCACAAAGAGTTATCCCATAAAATCTCATGTTGTGTAACATGTACACAAGAGAAAACTCACCAGGCTTTATTGTCATAAGCATCACGAAATTATAAGTATGTTCATGAGGGGGAGTGAGGACAAATCCCGTAGTCCATAAACATACTACAAATCTCGTGTACTATGCTATCAGTGGCTCTCGGTGGTACATCATCCACGTCAAGCCAAAATGCTAAGGACATCATGAATGTACATGTGCAAAGATGATATGCATCAGGCCATATAAGTGAGCATAGATATTCTCATCTCAGGTCAAGGGTCATAAACCAGACATATACCTTCTTAAGGAAATCTGAGTATTCCACCACAGACATATGTGCTACTTAAGATGGAACCTCTACAGAGGATTGAGGATGAGAATATATGTTGGATGGGAGTACAACTTTCTCCCACGAATTATAAGGAACTTTGAGCCAAATATGGGTGATCAGACTAAGTGGCCAGGTTCACGGATTGCCTCATTAATCCGTCCATCCAACATTAAAGGAGAAAGTTATAAGCTGGTAAAGAGAGTGGTATCAACCATGAATAGAATGGTATCAACCATTAGTGTCTTGGCAAGATCCTCGGACAAGCAAAGATAAGACGTCCAAAAACCAGATGCCAGACACATTGACCCTAAAGTAATACCAGCCGGCACCAAATGAATTGTTGTCCTAGTAGAGACACAATCAAGTTGCTACAGAGTCTATACAATATAGACCAATATGTTCCATAACATAAAACCGGAAGGAAATAAAATGGTGCATGAAATTTCCCGAGGTCATAGATGGAAATCATTCAAGACATAGAAAATGGTCGACCACAATACAAGATACCATACAATGGACTTTGGGAAGCTAAACTCCATGGTACTTCAGGTGATTTGGGATGCCAAACCACCAACAGTATTGAAGGTCATAAGATTGCAATCTACTATGTCATGTCTGGAACACAATGGAACGTAGAAAAGGGTATCGATACCAATTATATAAGACTGCGCATACAAGGTAGCACTTGAAGATAAAAACCGAGGATCATCAACCCACATGAGAGTACTCATACTCATGAGATGCGTGGGGTTTTATAGGTTTAAAGAACCTATTGAAGCGATGGACGTATTGGCCATAGAACGCCATCAAACCAGTGAATGGGGTCGTGTGAGTAGAAAGAAAACCGTGAGATAAAAGGACATGGTCACGTGGTCTAAGACGTGCATGTTTCCTGCATTTGAACATAGCTGATTACACAAGGTTACTCACAGAGACCAAAGAACATGTTATAACAGATATAAGATCTGTGGTGGATGCTACTACAATGAAATGTCTTGAAATAAATGATGATGAAGCAAGCAGTATATTAATCACTGGATAAATTACTAAAGGTACCATAAGATGAGAAAAGAAATTCTCAGAGAACGGCTTTGTTCTTTAGCCATCTAAGAACTGATACAGCTGCAGCTGCATATGATAATTAGTGAATAAGTTCCACGAGGACCATCATAATCAGTTCATGTATTCATTATAAGAATGAAATTCCTTGTGTTCACAAACAACTTGAAAGAAAGTTGATTAATTCCAAAACGGTACAAGATATCGATTTTGATCCTTAGACAAGTTATGATCATAATATTTGGATCCTCAGATCCTGGTCTATATGGTTTATGGTTGTTCCAAAACTAAGAACATATTGAAAGTAATATGAAACGGTCATAAAGAATGATTCCATCCACATCGACCATACCAGTCTATAAACACTGCGGTCGAGACCATCGATATAAGGATGGCTGAACATACAGCCATGATCGATGGATTAAGTCTTACAGCCATGGTCTAGGGACCTGAACCGAACCAAACGTTCGTATAAAGACCAGTAAGGTCGAAGGCTGAATGGAATCACTTTATTCCGACCATGATGGCCATAAGGGCCGCGGTTGAGAAACAGAATCATGTCGACCAAACGGATCGACCATATGACTGAAGTGAGACTTATCCAAGGTACCTGCGAGCCAACCTACATATGTGGCCGAGGGAACCTCATGAACAAACCATATGATCAAAGGTATTAAGATCAGAGAAATCAAAGTGGTTAAGAAAGAGGTCATGAAACACAAGACCCAACCACGAGTGACCTGATCATGAGCCAAAGATACCATATAAGCTAACCATTGATAAAATGGATGACCAGATCTATATCAGATGGATATAATGATCATAACCATAGTCCATCAGCATGCATACATCTATGCAATATAGCTGATGATGAAGAAAGGTAATGGTAGTGGTAAACTTATAATTCGTTATTTATTTGCATGGAACGAAAGGTTTAAAGTTTGTTTACATTAAGCATACTAACCAGCCCAAAAGAAGGGAAGATTGGTTTTGCAGATGCAAAATTTTGTTTTGATTATGAACAGGTTATGATTCCACTCAT
Organism: Moricandia arvensis; assembly: GCA_905132765.1. Lineage (NCBI taxonomy): Eukaryota > Viridiplantae > Streptophyta > Magnoliopsida > Brassicales > Brassicaceae > Moricandia > Moricandia arvensis. The sequence continues at coordinate 35,683 of CAJHQP010006462.1, read as the reverse complement.
GGGAGCATTATAACTTCATGGAGATCATTGATACTAATCAAGGCCGCATATGACATTTAGTCATCCGAAAATTTGGGCATCCATGAAGCAGGGTCGATGGTCGATAGCGACTCAACCAGCGGACGAGATGACCAGGCAAGATGTTCGTAAGGAATGATACCCATTGAGAAGAGACATGTTTCAGCTAAAAGACGACCTGTGATTGATAATGAAACACGCATGAAGATGACTTGCCAAAGGTTATGGATCAGCACGTATGAAAGGAAGACAAGTAAAAGGGAGTGCTAGTACGGTCAAGTGATAAGCACAACCGATTTACTTCAACCAACCTATGCTCACAGAAGGTGGTACACGAGACCAGAAGACTGAAGAGCCTTCAGTGATGTTCACTTCAGGGGGAGTAATGCGGCTGTACTCTTTTTCCTATCTATGGTTTCCCTTTTTACCACATTGGGTTTTGGGTTTACCATAGAAAGGTTTTAACGAGGCAGTATACCAAACGCATTGCGAACTCTATATGGTTATGGCATTCAGGGGGAGTGTTATGAACCAGACGGTTTGGGAATGCACATAAGTGGGCTTATCCATTTGGTCTACACATAGGCAAATCGGCCCATATGCCATCAAGGATGGGCCAGCCCATTTATCACTTATTTCAGCCAATATTTAGGCTTTGTAAGCTTGTCCCACATCGGTTATAAGTGTGGGCAAGTCGGCCATCTCTTTGTATATATATGTATCCCCCCTTGTACTTATTTGACAACACAAGAAAGCAATAACACAAAGTCATTAGACACATACTCTAAACCCTAGTCGACTACTCTCTATCTCTCTAGCCTAGTTTCTTATCGAGATAACCTCTATCAGACTCGAATTTCACAACACTTAGATATTTAGTTGTGGAAGCGACCGTGAAGTCGACCACACTTGTCTTTCAGAAGCCCGTGGGAGACACGTGCATGCATCAAGTAAGTGTGTATTCGGACTATAGCTAAACCGCTGGTATAGTTATCAGTTTTGGCTAGGATTAGAGGTTGGGGTTTGGTTGTCCGGTTTTGGTTGACAAATTCGGTATTTGGTTTATATTTTATTCTAGTTTCGTTTACAAATACTCAGTTCGGTTTATAGGATTTGGTTCAGACAATCAGAGAACAATATAATTAACTATTTTAATTAATATTATATTTTGAGTTAAAAAATATGTTTATAGATAACTAATATATTATTTTTCAATGAATTTTGGGCAATGCATTTTGTTTTCATAAAATTTGGTTCCAGTCTTATCCATTAGAACTATTCTAAAATTTGGCTCACATTCATGTTGATGATATTCGATTCAATTTAGTACGGTTCACTTTAGAGAAGCAGAAAATAAAAAGTAATAAATACATCACATATAATTGAATATGATGATCATGACCAAAAAAAATAAAAAAATAATTAAATATGATTAGGTGTTCAGTATGCATGGGGAAGAAAGAGAATCTTAGAAGCATGGGGGAAGGAAGAGAATCTTTCAAGCAATCACTTTTTGATATCACATTTTTCATTTGATATATTGTAAGAATTCTTATAAATAAAACTACTTAATGCACATCTTGTCGGAGCTTTTGGCTTAGCTTTAATTAACCTTAGGTTTAATTAACCGTTAATTCTCATTTACTATATAATATTGCAAAAGCTAAAATAGCTAATATGGTGTTTGGTAATTGGCTTAGAAGAAGTCTAATAATGACGTGTAATGGTTATATATATTAATCATTATAATATATTTGGTTGTTGAAAAGATTTTTTTTTAAAATATTTAAGAATTTTTCGATGACCCGAATAGATGATGCAAGGATCCTCTGACTCGGACTTGTCTGAATGCGGATCCTATCTATTAAATTTCCCATGATTGGTTAATTTAATTTGTTATGTTTCACAAATAATAAATCCATTAAAATATTTAATAATATTACTTTCCGATAATCCAATTAGATGATGCACGGATCTTCTGATCAAAAAAAAACGAGATGCGGATCCATTATTTAAACTATACGTTTAGCAAAACCGTAGATCCATTAAAATATTCAATAATTTAAGACATATTTTTTTTTTGAAACTACGACATCTATATATAACCAACAAAATATATCAATATTATTTTAGGGAAACGAAGAGTCTACTAATATAATAATTTACTTTTTCAGTATATCAAAGTCTATTAACTATTTTCATTTTTAATTTCCATTACCAAAATTTTCTATATTCCAATAAAGGAAGAGTCAAATATATTTTCATCTCATTCATTATTTCAAGAACTAACACAAACACTGTTTTCTCCACTATTCACTTGACCATGGAAGATTAGATATGTAGAACAACAAGTAGAACGAGACTCCATCACCTCTTCTTAGAAAACATACGTCTTTGTTTTTCAACCAAATACATTATTTTCTATCATATTATTAATATTTAATACTTTTATCCTATTATTAATATTTAATAAGTTTTTTTACGAAGGTGAAAACCAATCAAAAGTCATATTGTACCTTTGGTTGTTACAACATCTCCTCCCCCCTTTTTTAGCAAAAAAAAAAAAAACATCTCCTCCCCTCCTAGAATATATGTTTTTTTTTTTGTTTTTTTTTATAATGTTTGCTTTGATGTTTTGAACTGTCATTAGACATCTCGTAAACCAAGGAAACAAATTGTGAATTTACCTTCTATACCAAATGCGTGTGTATTCTTTCAAAGTCGTTCGTTCGATCTAAACAACTTAACAATCACACCTCCTCCTTATCATCGAGTGTTTGTTATTGGGTTATTTATAATTTTACATTTGGTTTGTATTTTATTGTATATAACGTTCTCATACCAGAAGGTGGACCACTAAAATTCCTATTGATCATATGAGCGGATTTCAATCATGTGTTGTGTCAATAACACCTTTAAGAATCGTTTCAAATTACGTTAATCATCGCTATATTAATGGAGGCGTTTTATATATTAATAATAAAGTTAATTATTTTGTTGTTTTTAGAATTTCTTATGTCCCTAACAATTTTAAACTTTATTAGGGACATGAAAGAATGCTCTATACTTGTACATAGGTGGATTCTTTAATGCATCAAATTCTTTCTTTCAGACTCTTGCATATTTGAAAATATTGTAGAATATTAATACAATATATTTGTTTCTTAGAATGTTAACTGACATAAATTTATAGGTGTTGTACTCATGCCCATAATCCGTGGTCACTAATCCACAATTACGGCCGTTCATTGGTAATATAATTGGTAGTTTGCCCAATTTTTGTTTGATTCTTCGTACCATTATTTGTGTGATTATGTGGTGTTTTTATTTTAACGTACTTAATATTATAAATTATTATAAATTTTAACATCATATACTGGTTAGGTCAAATGTTAAGTTATGTATTTTTATAGGAGGTGTTTCATACAAACCCAAAAAGTCGTGACTCCTAAAACATAATCACATCTTCCATGGGTAACAAATTTGGTTACTTGAAGTTTATTGTTTAGTCTTATCAATATTCAAATTGTGTTTAATACTATCTTCAGTGTTAACAATCATTTATTTGGTCTGGTCAAATGTTAACTTATGTATTTTCATAGTTGTTATAATGACAGAAACCCTAAAATCCGTGCTCACACAAACAACGTCTCACCTTCTATGGATATTACTATTGGTGTTATTTAGTGACATATCTTTGCATTGTATTTCAATATTATTTTCTTTTGCAAATTTAGAAACAGTTGGTGCACACTCTCAAATTCTCATATTTTCTACTCCAATTGCGTCAATCACGCGTGGAATTGTCAAGAAGAATCACATGTTTTCTTGATTCTTTAGGTTTTATCTTTTGTTTTTGAGTCAGAGCCACAATCTGAAATCCTTTATTCTCTTTTATATTTCAATTTAATGTTTATTATTTTTATGATTATGCTTTGCTTAATTACTTACTATGTGTGAGTAATTCACTAGTTAAATCTAGGGATGTTCAACAGTATCTACGAATTGATAAGCTATCTCTCACATGATATAATTGATATGATTCTCTCATTAGTTTATTTTTAATGCTTGCTTTAACCTGATCAATTGAAGTATAGATTTCAGGCTAGTTGATTAGGGCGACCTAGTTGATGAACCAAACATAGCTTTAATAGGTAATTTCCAAGTAGATACAAAGGAACTTGTTCTAGGTAAATTATAAACTTAATCAGACCTGAACCTAATGCTTGAACTGATTTCCATATGTTTGCAAAGTAATTTGTGACTCAGTCTTCAATAATAGGCAGCTTCTTTGTGAGATCAGGTTGTTTACACCACAATATTTTGAGTTATGGAATCTGATCGATTACTGAGTGTTGCTTGATCCATGTCTCCTGCGATATTGTCCTAAGTTTAACGCTTTTTAGATTATTTTTTACAACCGTTTTAAGTATTTAGCTATTTGATTTGCCTTTGCTTGAGTTCTATGTTTTATTTGCTTCTAGGTTTAGACTTGTTACCAGATCACTCTATGCGGAACGGTAATCAAATTACTACAACCACTTTATTATGGGCCTGCAGTATAATGTGGGTGAAGGATCGGTCTTCTAGTTTCTGACTGTTGTAAGGTATAAGCCACAGGAAACAAACGCACCCAAATACCAGAAGCTTCAAGCAATTCGGCTGTTGTTGAAAGAGCATCCACAGAGTGACTTGTTGTGAAGCATGGGTGTCGCAATGCGGTTGATCAGGTAGATAGCAGTGGCCATGACGAATGGCTAATATGTTTTGAGGATTGAGGCTTGGTGAAGAAGCATGAGATAGGTCTCGATAACATGATGATGATGTTTTTTCGCTCGGAGATGCCATTGTGTTCGGGTGTATGAGGAGGTGGGGTAAGATGTGAGATGCCATGCGTTTGAAGAAAAGAGCAGAGGGCAAGATGTTCTACACCATTATCGGAATATAATGTGACGATCTCGGTTTGAAAACGGTTTTCCCAAGGGCTTTTAAAGCTATGAATGTATACTTATTCTTCAGCGGGTACAACCAAGTATAACGGGTCTGATGGTCGATGAAGACAACATAATAGTGATAGTTATCAACTGATATGATCGGGGACATCAACACATCGGAATAAACAATTTGTAATAGTTTGGTAGATACAACATATTTGGTAAAGAAAGGTTGTTTGTGGCTTTTATTGATTAAACAATGAGAAGATGGTGGAATGTTTATGAATATAAGAAAAACACGGTAACAAAGAAAGAGACATAATAGAAGATAAAACATGTAGCAGCTCCCGTTTTAACTTAGATCGGCACACAACCGATCAAACGCGACACTGGCTCGAGTCAACCGTCGACCAAAAATCAAACAAGAACATGGTCGACGTTCACCCTTCACCGGATCTGGGAAGCCACATGCCTGAGCCCGAGATGGTCCATCCGGAGTTACAAAACACATTCGCAACTCAGGTAAGTCCTTTTGCGAGCCGGTTTCCTTGCAACCACGGTTTGGGCTTATGGCTTTGCAACCCATACCGCGATTGCGAGTTGTGTTGAGACCGGATAAGTCGAATATCAGAGTGACTCATGTTGAGAGTATAAAACATGAATTTTATTAAAACCGAAATGTTATAATACATACGAATGCCATGGCTAGGCCTAATGCCAAAACGATAAAAATCAAAGTGAAATCCAAAATAGTAATTTTACAAAAAGGTCACATCAAAACTACTCCGGTGGTCCTATCGTCCAGCTCCCAGTTACCCGGTCTCCCACTAAGGTTTCCTGCAAGAAATATTGTGAGGGGTGAGTAATTTCTAATAAATTACTCAGCGAGTTGGTGTCTTTACCCATGCCTTAGGCTAACCTAAGAAACCAAAATAACAATCAATAGCCAAAGCGTACGTGAATTTAAACAAGTAAATGTGGCACTGGCGGACTCGAGGGACCGCTAGTGACACGATAAGCAAGGAACTTAGGGGCTTCGGTCCAATGACACTATGGGACATGCCTCGGTGACCCCACGGTTCCGAAATGACTCGATCTACTCTCACCAAAACCAAAAACACATAATGGGCACTGCGAACTCATACTTCCTCCTCACTCAGACATTGCAACACCCAAACTCGCAGCCACAAAGGTACAGAAGATGGAACTCGCAACCAATACCCCCGTTTGAAATGCAGCACCCCGGCCAAAGTACTACATAACAGAGCATCCTTACAAGGAAACTCTCTGTGCAAAGAATCCTTACAAGGAACCTCTTTGCTCAATTGGTTAACAAAGCATTCTTACAAGGAACCTCTCTGTGCAAAGCACCCTTACAAGGAACCTCTTTGCTTAAGACATACTTACAAGTAACCTCCCTTATCTCAAAGACATAATTACAAGTAACCTCCCTCATCCATCGGGCACACTTACAAGTAACCTCCCGAGCCACACATGAGGAAGTAACGTGAACCCCTACTTTACACTCCAACCTAACCTTCTGGGTTACACTAACTGCATCACACAACTCTCTCTAATGCAGCCTTATGGAACCCTACGTGGATCCATAAAGGCTAGACTCAACATAAATAGACTTTACTAGAACTCTAAACAATCATCAGGAATTGTCTACAAGACGAGTTTGGCTAAGACCATAACTACGAATCGTAAACCGCAGGTTCCATTGCCTCATACTAACCTGGTCTCACTACCAGAATTAGTCCTTTGGCCTGCGTCGGACTTAAAAAAGTCATCTTGGCACACACACATCTACAATCTCAAACAATGGGGTCTCACTACCACCACTTGTTCCTTTTGATCACAGTCATCACACAACAACCACAACACAAGCAATAATAAACAATGTTAGCATGCAGAAATAAAACGTGCAATGCCTATCACATCTTAGTCCTAGTCATGCTTTAACTCAACTCTTAGTTCCATTATGTCAGCTTATCCCGCACTTAGCTGAGTCCAATTCAACAAAAAACCCTAGGACTCTAACATGCAACAATGGTGAGCATTCTATTCTACATGTAGACCTGATCTCCCTAAGTTCCAAGTGGAACTCAAACATGCCAACTCACAGTGATTTCAGATGACGGAGATGACCGAAGCTTCTCTGGACCAACCTTGCTGTATGTCTTACTGGCCTCAAACTACATCACAACAACCATTTTTCAGTTTTCGAATACATACTAATAATTCCTAACTAATCGAACCCTAGAATTAATTAAATCCTAGGTCTAAGGAATAATTACGCTATTAATAATTACGCTAATTAATAATATCATCGGACCGTAGGAGCAAGTCAGAGGAAGAGGACAAGATGAGATGATTGTTGGTGAGGAGAGAATGAAGGATTAAGTGCTATTTATAGCACTTGAGAAACTTGGGCACTAAATTTTTTATTTTTTTATTTTTATTAGCAAAACAAGTTATATTGAGTTGAAAGTGGGATACCTACTTCATTATAACTCTTATGAGAATTATTCAGCTACGTAGTGATTCTCCGCTGCTATATGTTTCCAAATCAAACTTCTTACGTCTTGATTTATCCTAGTTTGATTTTAAAGAACTTACCATTCTCCAAACATGGTGAGCTTGAATCACATAAGTTGAAAATGAGATACGTTCTTCATCATAAATCTTATGATATTTATTCAATCTCGTTGTGATTATATACTGATTAATATTTACAAATCAAGATTATTACATCTTTATTCATCATTGTTTGGTTAGAATCTTGAAGAACTTGCCATTTGTCCAAACATGGTAAGCTGGAATCACATGAGTTGAAAGTGAGATTTATTCAACTTCATAATGATTCTCCACTGATTTATGTTTCCAATTCAAAACTCTTATATCTTGATTCTTCCTAGTTTGATTAGAATCTTGAAGAACTTGTCATTTGTCTAAACATGGTACGCTGGAATTATATTAGTTGAAAGTGAGATAGATACCTTCTTCATCATTAACTCCTATGAGATTTATTCAACTTTGTGGAGATTCTCCACTGATTTATTTTTCCAAATCAAGTTTTTTTACATTCTTGATGCAACCTGGTTTGATTAGAATCTTTAAGAACTTGCCTTTTGTCCAAAAATGAAAACTGGAATCACCTGAGTTGAAGTGGGATATCATCTTCGTCATAACTCATATAATATTTATTCAACTTCGTGGTGATTCTACACTGATTTATGTTTACAAATCAAGCTTCTTACATCTTGATTCATCCTATTTTGATTAGAATCTTGAAGAACTTGACATTTATCTAAATATGGTAAGCTAATATCATGAGTTAAAATGGGATACGTTCTTCATCATAACTCCTATGTGATTTATTTAACTAATGGTGATTCTACACTTATTTATGTTTTCGAATCTAGTTTTTTACATCTTTAATCATCCTAGTTTAATTAGAATCTTAAAGAACATGCCATTTGCCAAACAAGACAAGCTCGAATCACATGAGTTGAAAGTGAAATATCTTCTTCAACATAAATTTTATGATATTTATTCAAATTCGTGGTGATTCTCCACTGATTTATTTTATCCAAATCAAAGTTATTACATCTTGATTCATCCTAATTTTATTAGAATCTTGAAGAACTTGTCAGTTGTCCAAACATGGTAAGCTGAAATCACATGAATTGAAATGGGATATAGTTCTTCCTCATAACTCCTATGAGATTTATTCAACTTGTGTTGATTCTACACTAATATATTTTTCGAAATCAAGATTCTTACATCTGGATTCATCCTGGTTTGATCAGAATCATGAAAAACATCAATTTGTCCCAACAAGGTAAGCTAGAATAACATGTGTTAAAAGTGAGATACCTTCTTCATCATAACTCTGACGATATTTATTCAACTTCATGGTGATTGTCAACTGGTTTATGTTTCCAAATCAAGCTTCTTACATTTTTATTCATCATGGTTTGATTAGAATCTTGAAGAACTTGCAATTTCTCCAAACATGGTGAGCTGGAATCATATTAGTTGAAAGTGGGATACGTTCTTCATCATAACTCCTATGAGATTTATTCAACTTCATAATGATTCTCCACTGATTTATGTTTCCAAGTCAAGATTCTTATATCTTGATTCTTCCTAGTTTGATTAGAATCTTGAAGAAATTGCCATTTGTCTAAACATGGTACGCTGGAATTATATTAGTTGAAAGTGAGATGGATACCTTCTTCATCATAACTCCTATGAGATTTATTCAACTTTGTAGAGATTCTCCACTGATTTATTTTTACGAATCAATTTTTTTACATCTTGATTCAACCTGGTTTGATTAGAATCTTTAAGAACTTGCCTTTTGTCCAAAAATGAAAAGCTGGAATCACCTAAGTTGAAAGTGGGATATCATCTTCGTCATAACTCATATGATATTTATTCAACTTCGTGGTGATTCTACACTGATTTATGTTTACAAATCAAACTTCTTACATCTTGATTCATTCTCATTTGATTAGAATCTTGTAGAACTTGTCATTTGTACAAACATGGTAATCTTGAATCACATGAGTTGAAAGTATGATACATTCTTCATCATAACTCCAATGAGATTTATTCAACTTTGTGGAGATTCTCCACTGATTTATTTTTCCAAATAATTTTCTTTACATCTTGATTCATCCTGGTTTGATTAGAATCTTGAAGAACTTGTCATTTGTCCCAACATGGTAAGGTGAAATCACATGAATGGAAAGTGAGATACCTACTTCATCATATCCCCAATGAGATTAATTTAATTCCCGATGATTCTCCCCTAATTTATGTTTCCAGTTCAAGCTTCTTATATCTTGATTCTTCCTGGTTTGATTGAAATCTTGAAGAATTCGCCATCTCTCTAAACATGGTAAGCTAAAATTACATGAGTTTAAAGTGGGATATATTCTTCATCGTAACTCCTATGAGATTTATTCAACTTTGTGGAGATTCTTAACTGATTTATTTTTCAAAATCAAGGTTTTTACATGGTGATTCAACCTGGTTTAATTAGAATCTTGAAGAACCCGCCCTTTGTAAAAACACGAAAAGCTAGAATCACCTGAGTTAAAAGTCGGATATCTTCTTAATGATAACTCATATTATATTTATTCAACTTCGTAGTGATTCTCCACTGATTTATATTTCCAAATTAAGTTTCTTACATCTTGATTCATCCCATTTTGATTACAATCTTGAAGAACTTGCCATTTGTCCAAACATGATGAGCTGTAATCACATGAGTTGATAGTGGGATACATTCTTCTTCATAATTCCTATGGATTTATTCAATGTCATGGTGATTCTACACTAATTAATATTTCCAAATCAAGATTTTACATCTTTAGTTTTCATTCCCTGATTAGAATCTTGAAGAAATTATCATTTATCCAAATAGGACAATCTGGAATCACCTGAGTTGAAAGTAGAATAACTTCTTCATCATAACTCGTATGAGATTTATTCAACTTCGTGTTGATTCTCCACTGATGTGTTTTCCAAATCAATTTTTTACATCTTGATTCATCATGGTCTATTTAGAATCTTGGAAAACCTGTCATTTGTCTAAACAAGGTAAGTTGGAATCACCTGAGTTGAAAGTGGGATACATACTTCATGATAATTTCTATTAGATTCATTCAACTTCGTGATGATTCTCCACTGATTTATGTGGAATTACATGAGTTGAAAGTAGGATACAATTGTCATCATAACTCCTATGAGATTTATTCAAATTTGTGGAGATTCTCCACTGATTTATTTTTTCAAATAAAGTTTTTTACATCTAGATTCATTCTGGTTTGATTAGAATCTTGAATAACTTGTCATTTGTCCCACCATGGTAAGGTGGAATCACATGAATTGAAAGTGGGATAACTACTTCATCATAACTTCAATGAGATTAATTTAATTTCGTGATGATTCTCCCCTGATTTATGTTTCTAATTCAAGATTCTTAGATCTTGATTCTTCCTGATTTTATTGGAATCTTGAAAAAACTTGCTATTTCTCTAAACAAGGTAAGCTGGAATTACATAAGGTGAAAGTGAGATACCTTCTTCATCATAAATCCTATGGATTTATTCAACTTTGTGGAAATTCTCCACTGATTTGTTTTCCAAATCAAGTTTTTTACATCTAGATTCATCCTAGTTTAACTAAAATTTTGAATAACTTGTCATTTGTTCAAACATGGTAAGCTGTAATCACATGAGTTGAAAGTGGGATATCTACTTCATCATAACTCCTGTGAGATTTATTCAACTTCGTGATGATTCTCCACTGATTTATGTTTTCAATTAGAGCTTCTTATATCTTGATTCTTCCTCTTTTGATTGAAATCTTGAAGAACTTACCATTTGTGTAAACATGGTATGCTAGATTTAAATGAGTAGAAAGTGAGATACCTTCTTCATCATAACTCCTATGAGATTTATTCAATTTCTATAGATTCTCCACTGTTTATTTTTCCATATCAAGTTTTCTACTCCTAGATTCAACTTTTTTAATTAGAATCTTGAAAATTTTGCCATTTGTCAAAACATGAAAAGCAGGAATCACCTGAGTTGAAAGTGAGATATCTTCTTCGTCATAACTCATATGATATTTATTCAAATTCCTGGTGATTGTCCACTGATTTATGTTTCCGAATAAAGCTTCTTATATCTTGATTCATCCTAGTTTGATTAGAATCTTAAAGAACTTACCATTTGTCCAAACATGGTAAGCTTGAATTACATGAGTTGAAAGTGAGATACCTTCTTCATCATAACTCCTAAGAGATTTTTTCAAATTTGTGGAGATTCTCCACTGATTTATTTTTCCAAATCAAGTTTTTAACATCTTTATTCAAGCTTTTTTGATTAGAATCTTGAAGAACCTGTCATTTGTCAAAACACGAAAACTAGAATCACCTGAGTTGAAAGTGGGATATCTTCGTAATCATAACTCATATGATATTTATTCAACTTCGTGGTGATTGTCTACTGATTTATGTTTCCAAATAAACCTTCTTAAATCTTGATTCTCTAATCATTTATGTTTTCCAAATTAAGCTTCTTACATCTTGATTAATCCTAGTTTGATTAGAATCTTGAAGAACTTACCATTTGTCCAAACATGTACGCTGGAATCACATGAGTTAAAAGTTGTTTACTTACTTCATCATAACTCCTATGAGATTTATTCAACTTCGTGATGATTATACATTGATTTATGTTTCCAATCCAAGCTTATTATATCTTGATTCTTCCTGGTTTGATTAAAATCTTGAACAACTTGCCATTTGTCTAAACATGGTACGCTAGACGTAAATGAGTAGAAAGTAGATACCTTCTTCATCATAACTCCTATGAGATTTATTCAACTTTGTGGAGATTCTCCACTGATTTTTTTTTTCCAAATCAAGTTTTCTACTCCTTGATTCAACCTGAATTGATTAGAATCTTGAAGAACTTTCCATTTGTCCAAACAGAAAAAGATGGAATCACCTAAGTTGAAAGTGGGATATCTTATTCGTCATAACTCTTATGATATTTATTTAACTCTGTGGCGACTTCCCACTGATTTATGTTTACAATTCAAGCTTCTTAAATATAGATAAGCTGGAATTCCATAAGTTGAAAGTGGATATGTTCTTCATAATAAATCCTATAAGGTTTATTCAACTCGTGGTGATTCTACACTGATTTATGTTTTCAAATTTAGTTTTTTTTTACATCTTGAATCATCTTAGTTTAATTAGAATATAGAAAACATGTCATTTGTCCAAAACAAGGTAAGCTTGAATCACATGAGTTGAAAGTGTGATACCTTCTTCATCATGACACGATGATTTTTGTTAAACTTCGTGGTGATTCTCAACTGATTTATGTTTCCAAATTAAGCTTCTTTCATTTTGATTCATCTTGTTTTGATTAGAATCTTGAAGAACTTGCAATTTCTCCAAACATGGCGAGCTGGAATCACATGAGTTGAAAGTGTGATACATTCTTCATCATAAATCCTATGAGATTTATTCAACCTCTTGGTGATTCTACACTAATTAATATTTCCAAATAAATATTCTACATATTTATTCATCATTTTTTATTAGAATCTAGAAGAACTTATCATTTGTCCAAACAGGGTACGCTAGAATTAAATGAGTAGAAAGTAGGATACCTTCTTCACCATAACTCCTTTGAGATTTATTCAACTTTGTGAAGATTCTCCACTGATTTTATTTTTCCAAATCAAGTTTTCTACTCCTTGATTCAACCTGGTGTGATTAGAATCTTGAAGAACTTGTCATTTGTCCAAAAAGGAAAAATTTGAATCACCTGAGCTGAAAGTAGGATATCTTCTTCGTCCTAACTCATATGATAATTATTCAAATTCATGGTGATTGTCCCCTGATTTATGTTTTAAAATCAAGCTTCTTACATCTTGATTAATCCTAGTTTGATTAGAATCTTGAAGAACTTGTTATTTGTCCAAACATGGTAAGCTAGAATAACAAGAGTTGAAATGGGAGACGTTCTTCACCATAACTCCTATGAGATTTATTGAACTCATGGTGATTCTACACTGATTTATGTTTCTAAATCTAGTTTTTTTACATCTTGAATCATCCTAGTTTAACTAAATTTTTTAAAAACATGCCATTTTTCCAAACAAGACAAGCTTGAATCACCTGAGTAAAAAGTTAGATATCTTTTTCATCATTACTTCTATGATATTTATCAACTTCGTGGTGATTCTCCACTGTTTTAGTTTTTTTTTTTCAAATCAAGCTTCTTACATCTTGATTCATCATAATTAGATTATAATTCTAAAGAACTTGTCATTTGTCCAAACATGGTAAGATGGAATCATATGAGTTTAATTGGGATACGTTCTTTATCATAAATCCTATGAGATTTATTTAACTCGTGGTGATTCTACACTGATTTATATTTTCAAATCTAGTTTTTTCTTACTTGAATCATCCTAGTTTAATTAGAATATAGAAAAACATGTCATTTGTCCAAACAAAGTAAGCTTGAATCACGTGAGTTGAAAGTGTGATAGCTTCTTCATGATGACTCCGATGATATTTATTCAACTTCGTGGTGATTCTCCACTAAGTTATGTTTCAAATCAATATTCTTGCACCTAGCTTGAATCTCATGAGTTGAAGTAGAATTCATATTTATTCATCATTCTTTGATTTGAATCTTGAAGAACTTATCATTTTTCCAAATATGACAATATGGAATCACCTCAGTTGAAAGTGGAATAACTTATTCATCATAACTCCTATGAGATTTAACCAACTTCGTAGACATTCTCCAATGATTTGTTTTCCAAATCAATTTTTTTTACATCTTGATTCATCCTGGTTTAATTAAAATTTCGAAAAATTTCTCATTAGTTCAAACATGGTAAGCTGGAATCACGTGAGTTGAAAGTAGGATACCTACTTCATTATAACTCATATGAGATTTATTCAACTTCGTGATGATTCTCCACTAATTTATGTTTCCAATTAAAGCTTATTATGTCTTGATTCTTCCTGGTTTGATTGGAATCTTGAAGAATTTGCCATTTCTCTAAACATGGTGAGCTGGAATTACATGAGTTGAAAGAAGGATACCTTATTCATTATAACTCATATGCGACTTATTTAACTTTGTGGAGATTCTCCATTGATTTATTTTTATAAATCAAGTTTTTTACATTTTGATTCAACCTGGTTTGATTAAAATCTTGATTAACCTGCCATTTGTCAAAAAACTAAAAGCTAGAATCACCTGAGTTGAAAGGAGGATATCTTGTTAATCATAACTCAACTGATATTTATTCAACTTCGTAGTAATTCTCCACTGATTTATGTTTCCAAATTAAGCATCTTACATCTTGATTCATCCTAGTTTGATTAGAATCTTGAATAACTTGCTATTTGTCCAAACATAGTAAGCTGAAATCACATGAGTTGAAAGTGAGATACATACTTCATCATAACTCCTACGAGATTTATTCATTATCTTGTTGATTATACACTGATTAATATTTCCAAATCAAGATTCTTACATCTTTATTCATCATTGTTTGATTAGAATCTTGAAGAAATTGTCATTTGTCCAAACAAGACAATCTGGAATAACATGAGCTGAAAATAGAATAACTTCTTCATCATAACTCCTATGAGATTTATTAAACTTCGTGGAGATTCTGCACTGTTTTTTTTTTCCAAATCGAGTTTTTTTACATCTTGATTCATCCTGGTTTAATTAGAATATTGAAAACTTGTCATATGTCCAAACATGGTACGCTGGAATCACGTGAGTTGAAAGTGGGATACATACTTCATCATAACTCCTATGAGATTTATTCAATTTTGCGATATTCTTCACAGATTTATGTATGAAATTCAAGCTTATTATATCTTGATTCTTCATGGTTTGATTGAAATCTTAGAGAACTTGCCATTTGTCTAAACAGGGTACACTAGAATCAAATGAGTAGAAAGTAGGATACCTTCTTCATAATAACTCCTATGAGATTTATTCAACTTTGTGGAGATTCTCCCTGATTTATTTTTCATATCAAATTTTCTACTCCTTGATTCAATGTGGTTTGGTTAAAATCTTAAAGAATTTGCCATTTTTCCAAACAAGAAAAGCTGGAATCACTTGTGCTGAAACTGGGATAACTTCTTCATCTTAACCCCTGTGATATTTATTCAACTTTGTGGAGATTCTCCACTAGTTTATTTTAAATAATCAAATTTTTTACATCTTGATTCATTCTGGTTTAATAAGAATCTTGAAGAAGTTGTCATTTGTCCAAACATGGTAAGTAGGAGTCACATGAGTTGAAAGTGGGATACTTACTTCATCATAACTCCTTTAAGATTTTGCCAACTTCGTGATGATTCTCCACTGATTTATGTTTCCAATTTAAGCTTCTTTATCTTGATTCTTCCTGGTTTGATTGAAATATTGAAGAACTTGCTATTTGTCTAAACAAGGTACAATAGAATTAAATGAGTAGAAAGTGGGATACCTTCTTCATCATAACTCCTATGAGGTTTATTCAAATTTGTGGAGATTCTCCAGTAATTTATTTTACAAATCAAGTTTTCAACTCCTTGAGTCAACCTGGTTTGATTAGAATCTTGAAGAACTTGCCACTTGTCCAAACAAGAAAAGTTGGAATCACTTGTGCTAAAAGTGGGATATCTTTTTCGTCATAACTCATATGATATTTATTCAACTTCGTGGTGATTGTCCACTGATTTATGTTTCCAAATAAAGATTATTACATATTGATTCATCCTAGTTTGATTAGAATCTTGAAGAACCTGCCATTTGTCCAAACATGGTAAACTAGAATAACATGAGTTGAAATGGGATACATTCATCATCATAACTCCTCTGAGATTTATTCAACTCATGTTGATTCTACACTGATTTATGTTTCTAATCTATTTTTTTACATCTTGATTCATTCTAGTTTAATTAGAATTTTGAAGAACATGCCATATGTCCAAACAAGACAAGCTTGAATCACCTGAGGTGAATGTGAGATATCTTTTTCATCATAACTTCTATGATGTTTATTCAATGTCGTGGTGATTCTCCACTGATTTATATTATTCCAAATTAAGCTTCTTACATCTTGATTCATCATAATTTGACTAGAATCTTGAAAAACCTGTCATTTGTCCAAACATGATAAGCTGGAATAATATGAGTTGAATTGGGATATGTTGTTCATCATAACTTCTATGAGATTTATTCAACTCGTGGTGATTCTATACTGTTTTATGTTTTCAAATCTAGTTTTTTACATTTTGAATCATCCTAGTTTAATTAGAATATAGAAGAACATGTCATTTGTCCAAACAAGGTAAGCTTGAATCACATGAGTTGAAAGTGAGATACTTTCTTCATCATAGCTCCCATGATATTTATTCAATTTAGTGGTGATTCCACATATTTATGTTTCCAAATCAAGCTTCTTACATTTTGATTCATCTTGGTTTGATTATAATGTTGAAGAATTTGCAATTTCTCCAAACATGGCGAGCTCGTGGTGAATTATTCAACCTCGTGGTTATTCTACACTGATTAATATTTAAAAATCAAGATTCTTACGTCTTTATTCATCTTTGTTTGATTAGAATCATTAAGAACTTGTCATTTGTCCCAACGTGGTTAGGTGGAATCAGATGAGTTGATATTGAGATACCTACCTCATCATAACTTCTATGAGATTTATTCAACTTCGTGATGATTCTCCACTGATTTATGCTTCCAATTCAAGCTTATTATATATTGATTCTTCCTGGTTTGATTGGAATCTTGAAGAACTTGCCATTTGTCTAAACATGGTAGGCTGAAATTACATGAGTTGAAAGTGAAATACCATCTTCATCATAACTCTATGATATTATTTCAACTTCGTGGTGATTGTCCACTGATATATGTTTCCAAATAAAGATTCTTTCATTTTGATTCATCTTGGTTTGATTAGAATCTTGAAGAATTTTCAATTTCTCCAAACATGGCGAGTTGGAATCACATGACTTGAAAGTATGATACGTTCTTCATCATAAATCCTATGAGATTTATTCAACTACATCATTTGAAGAACTTGTCATTTGTACAAACATGGTAAGCTGGAATCTCATGGGTTGAAAGTAGGATACCTTCTTTATCAAAAATCCTATGAGATTTATTCTACTTTCTGGAGATTCTCCACTGATTTATTTTTCCAAATCATGTTTTCTACAACTTGATTCATCCTGGTTTGATTAGAATCTTGAAGAACTTGTCATTTGTCCCGACATGGTAAGGTGGAATCACATGAATTGAAAGTGGAATACCTACTTCATCATAACTCCTATCATATTATTTAATTACGTGGGGATTCTCCACTTATTTATGTTTCTAAATCAAGCTTCTTACATCTTTAGTTATCCTCGTTTAATTAGAATATTGAAGAATTTTTCATTTGTCTAAACATGGTAAGATGTAATCACATGACTTGAAAGTATGATACATTCTTCATCATAATCCTAAGCGATTTACTCAACTTTATGGAGATTCTCCATTGATTTATTTTTCCAAATCTAGCTTTTTACATATTGGTTCATCTTGGTTTGATTAGAATCTTGAAGAACTTGCCATATTTCAAAACACGAAAAGCTAGAATCACCTTAGTTATCCTAGTTTGATTAGAATCTTGAAGAACTTGTCATTTGTCCAAACATGGTAAGCTAGAATCACATGAGTTGAAAGTGAGATACCTACTTCATCCTAAATCCTTTGAGATTTAGTCTGCTTCGTGATGGATTCTCCATTGATTTACGTTTCCAATTCAAGCTTCTTACATCTTAATTTTTACTGGTTTGATTGGAATCTTAAAGAACTTGTCATTTGTCTAAACATTGGTAAGCTAGAATTACATGAGTTGAAAGTTGGATACCTTCTTCATCATAACTCCTCTAAGATTTATTCAACCTTGTGGAGATTCTCGACTGATTTATTTTTCCAAATCAAGTTCTTTACATTTTGATTCAACATGGATTGATTAGAATCTTTAAGAACTTGCCATTTGTCCAAACAGACAAAGCTAGAATCACCTGAGTTGAAAGTGAGATATTTTCTGAATCATAACTCATATGATATTTATTCATTTTTGTGGTGATTCTCCATTGATTTTTGTTCCAAATCAAGATTCATACATTTTATTTCATTCTAGTTTTATTAGAATCTTTAAGAACTTGCAATTTCTCTAAACATGGTAAGCTGGAATTATATGAGTTGAAAGTGAGATATCTTCTTTATCATAACTCATATGATATTTATTCAAATTCGTGGTGATTCACCACTGATTTATGTTCCCAAATCAACCTTCTATTACATCGTGATTCATCCTGATTTGATTAGAATCTTGAAGAACTCTCCACTTGTCCAAACATGGTACGCTAGAATCACATGAGTTCAAATGGGATACGTTCTTCATCATAACTCCTATGAGATTTACTCAAGTCATGACGATTCTACACTGATTAATGTTTCGAAATCTAGTTTTTTTTTTCATCTTGAATCATCCTATTTCAATTAGAATATTGAAGAATATGCCATTTGTCCAACAAGACAAACTTGAATCACTTGAGTTGAAAGTGGGATATCTTCTTCATCATTACTCCTATGATATTTATTCAATTTCTCGGTGATTTTTCAATAATTTATGTTTCCAGCTCAACCTTCTTACCTCTTGATTCACCCTCGTTTGATTAGAATCTTGAAGAACTTTTCATTGGTACAAACATAGTAAGCTGGAATCACATGAGTTAAAAGTATGATACCTTCTTCGTCATAACTCCTATGAGATTTTTTCAACTTTCTGGATATTCTCCACTAATTTATTTTTCCAAATCAATTTTATTACATCTTGATTCACCCTGGTTTGATTGAAATCTTGAAGAACTTGTCATATTCGTAAATATGGTAAGCTGGAATTACATTAGTTGAAAGTGGGATACCTTCTTCATCATAACTCCTATGAGATTTATTCAACTTTGTGGAGATTCTCTACAATTTTTTTTTCAAATCAACTTTTTACATCTTGATTCATCCTGGTTTGATTAGAATTATGAAGAACTTGTCATTTGTCCAAACAAGGGAAGCTGAAATCACATGAGTTGAAAGTGGGATACCTACTTCATCATAAATCCCTTTAAGATTTAGTCTACTTCGTGATGATTGTCCACTGATTTAGGTTTCCAATTCATGCTTCTTACATCTTGATTCATACTGGTTTGATTAGAATCATAAAGAAATTGCCATTTGTCTAAACATGGTAAGCTGAAATTACATGAGTTGAAAGTTGGATACCTTCTTCATCATAACTCCTCTGAGATTTATTCAACTTTGTGGAGATTCTGGACTGATTTATTTTTCCAAATCAAGTTCTTTACATTTTGATTCAAACTGGTTTTATTAGAATCTTTAAGAACTTGCCATTTATCCAAAAACGCAAAACTAGAATCACCTGAGTTGAAAATGAGATATTTTCTTAATCATAACTCATATGATATTTATTCATTTTCGTGGTGACGCTCCACTGGTTTTTGTTCCCAAATCAAGATTCATACGTTTTATTTCATCCTAGTTTTATTATAATCTTGAAGAACTTGTCATTTCTATAAACATGGTAAGCTGGAATTATATGTGTTGAATGTGAGATATCTTCTTGATCATAACTCATATGATATTTATTTAAATTCGTGGTGATTCTCCACTGATTTATGTTCCCAAATTAACCTTATTTACATCTTGATTCATCCTGATTTGATTCGCGTTATGCAATTGTAATTTTTTATTATAGCGTCGCGAAAATGATATTATAACTTTTTAACTATAGCTTTTGTTTAATTTACTATAACAACTTGTAATTACTATTGTCGTCTTCTATCAATAGTAATCTTTGAATATTTCATTGCATTTTTTATATTTAATTGTTTCATTTTGTTTATAACAAATTTTATTTAATATTTTGATTTTTAAAATAATACAGAATGAAAAAATGTCAAATAAAATTTTATTCTAATTAAATTTCAAAGAAAATTAATATATTCCAAAAAAATATACTCAATTCTCACAAATTTTCCATGCAAACAAAATCAATCAGCAACTATAATTCCATCACAATCATCCCTAATACAAAAACTTTCATCATCAGACAATCGCGTTGCATCATCAATTTCATGTGCGGGTAATGGTGCTCCGACAACATCCTCCTCTGTCTCGAGTTCATGATATCTTTTCGGTGGTGCTCTCATAACAACATACCAAGGCGATTCTTCATCTTCTCTAGAGTAAAATACTTGTTTTGCTTGTGATGGTAGAATGAGCAAGTTTTTGCTGAAGAAACTTGGGAAAGATGCATAATCCTGCTGCGTGATAGAATCTCCCATGGGGCCTCGGGAATCTGTAGAGAGAAAAACACAGATTAAACATCAGCAAATCTCCAACTTCAAATCACAATCTCAGTTCAACTTCAATCGTAAAAATTAATAATTGAATTAAAATGAAAAAGACAACCCTTTTGCAGAACCAAACACTAAACAGAGGTGGTGGTGGCGACTCCGGTGAAGACGGATCTGAGAAGCGATGGTGATGGTGACGAGCATCGCGGTTTCTTCGACGGTTGAAAGAGACTGATTAGACTGAACCAGAGGGAGCTGGCCAATCGATTGCGTTGTTGGTTTGATTGGAACCTTTTGGCTTGTACGGCAGAGGAAGAGGAAGAGGAAGAGAAGGAGCCGAGGTTTGCTATGGCGTCGATTTCTTTACCCATCGCCTCTCTCTCTCAAAAAAATAATTGAAAAAGAGGGAGACAAATCTCAAGCGTTGATTGAGTATCATCTAACAGTCAAGAAGGTGATCCGAGTCCAACCAATAGAAAACAAAGGTGAAGATAGATAGAAGATTGATTTTGGATCTTTGATTGAAAAATCAATCAATGGCTCAGAAAAAAAGTAAATATTATCTTTTTTATTTATTTATAATTGTTGTAAAATTATTTAAACTTTAAATAATTTGATATCATAATTTAAAACTTTTAATCTGTATTTTATCTGTATTTTTATTTAATTTTAAAATTGTGTGATTGACTAAAATATTAAAAATGTAAATTTAATGTTTTATGATATAGATCAATATGAAGTATGTGGTTAGGAGTTTAGGGATTGAAGTTATATTATGAATATACTCATTTATTTAAATTCTATAGCTTGTTTAGTTTCATCATTTAGTATAAAATAAGTGTTATAAATTTAAAATGTTATGATTTAATACTTCTTGTATAGAATTTGGAATGATTTAGGGTTTGGAGTTATAAGTAGGGTTAGGGGTATATGTAGGGTTTGTATTATAATGTTTAAAGTTGAATATTTATGTATGATATTTGAGTGTTTGGATTAAATGGTTAAAGTAGAAGATTTATGAATAAAATGAAATTCAAGATATAGGGCTTGAGATATGTAGTTAAGGTTTAGGGTATGTTTAGGGTTTAGAACTTAAGGTAATTTATTTTTTGTTTTTTCTAATTTATTATTAGTGTTGGATTTTATTTTTATCATATTAAAGTAAAAAAGTTATTTATTTATTAATTAGTGTTTTTAAAATCATTAATAAATATAATTCACTCTAATAAAACACAAGTAAATAATTAATAAATATAATTTGGTTGTGATATAGAGATTTGATAAACATAATCTTTATTTTATTATGAAATTTCAAATTTATTGAACAATCATAAACGAATGTTCTTTACAAATCATTTTTTTTTTAAAATTTATTGTTTGAGGTTTAGAATTTAGATTTATGATTAGATTTTAGATGTGGTTTGAAGTTAAATTTTGAGTTTATGGTTTAAAATTTGATATAAGGTTTAGAATTAAGTTTAAGAGTTTAGGATATATACCTCTAAAATATTATATATAAAATATTTTTTTTTATCAAAACTCAAATTATCGTTTTTATCCTTTTAGGGTATGTTTAGGGTTTAGATTTGTTTTTGAGAAAAAATATTATTTTTGTTTAGGGTATGTTTAGGGTTTAGATTTTGAGGTAAAAAATACTATTTTTTTCTAATTTGTTATTAGTACTAGATTTTCTTTTTATCATATAACATTCACATACATTATCATAACCATCTCTCCAAGTTTCTAAATAGGTACAAAACATATTGAATTTTTAGCTATAAAGACAAGAAGTTTTTAGTTTTAAGAATCAAAAGGATCAATCTCCGGATCATCCTTTCTTCTTGTTCTTGTGTGGACCCATTACCAGTGAATCACCTAAACGATCCCAGAACATTGACACAAGCCTCTAGAGATAACGCAGCAGGCCACTCGGTAACAAACACAATCACCTTGGAAGCTCTAGTGCCATATCTATGTGCTGCATCACGTAATCTCTTCTACATTCCTAAAAACATGTTTAAAACAGAAATAAACATAAATAAACCTTAGAACTACTCAAATCAAACTTCAAAAGTAGAAATAAAAACTCTAAACTACTTGAATATGAAAGAAACAAGAATATATGGAGATGTGTAACTCACTCTACCTGAGAAGTTCATAATCGGTTAGTGCATCAGGAAACAGAGTATTGTAGCTCCATCAAAAGTGGACAACAAGGGCCATCTTTCTTGAAACAGAGGCTCCCATAAGATATCAGAACCACATAGCTCTCTCTGTTGCTTCCACAGGTGCTTTGTTTATTTTCTATAACTCGTGAGAAACATTGATCTTGCTTCGAGTAACACAAGAATCACATCAGCTAAACTTTACATCCCATGAAACCTGAGATGCTACTAGTTACTTGAGGAGTGGAGAGAAGCAAGGCACCATGTTGACTGAGTTTAGATCCCAGCGATCAGATCCTCGTCCTTGTCCTCCTCCGCCGCATGATTTGGACTCTGATGATTTCTCTCCCCAGGAGATCCGGAGATGGAGACGGTTGCGAGAGGAACGAAGCTACACCCCAGAATTGGCTTCTCAAGGTCTAGTAAACTCCGAGATGTCTTCCTTAACTCCTCGAGGAGACTATGACTCCGACACCGATTGATTCTGAGCGGACTCATCATCACCAGGCTGTGGCTTCTCGACATCGTCGTCTTCCTCGTCGAGCTTGAGTGAGTTCGCAATGGATCTTCATAACCAAGCCATATCTGAATCTTCAATATCTCTCACACACAAGTTGCGATCGTGATCTTTTTACAACAGCTCGTTGATGAAAGAGGTTCGTCTCGGTGATGAAAGAGGGCTTCCTTTGGCAGTGAGGTTTAAAGGAAGAGGATTTACGGGTCGTTGGAAACAGCCGGAGGAATTCACCGGAGATTGGATGTGTACGACGCGGTAGGAGCTGTCGATGCTGTTTCGAAGAGGAATGGAGCTAGGAGCGTAGAGAAAGCTAGAAAGGAGATACTACAGATCTGAGAAGTGTTGAGAAGCATTTTGGTCCATTAGATCATTTTTAATCAATGTTTAATATTAATCATTAGGGTTATCCATATGATTTTTTTCTTAACCAAATGAAATTTAAGAAAGAAGAAACATAAAAATAAATAAATAATTATAACTCTTCATTGTTTATTTGTTATATCGAATTTTAGAAATTTTAAATGTTATGGATATATATAGATTTTGAGACAAATTGTTCAAGTTTTAAGTTTAATGTGTTATTGAACTTGCTTTTTTTTTTTAAAAAAAATATTGAATTTGAACTTAAACTTAAGATTTGAATCACAATAAGAAAATATATAAGTTTAAGGCTGAAATTAAAATAAAAAAAATATTTAAGTTTTAGGGATGGTTGAGAAATAAAATAGAGTAAGAGGGAAACTAAAATGAGGGTAAGAGAGAAAATTAATTATTTTCCGCCTTAGTTATGCATAACGTTTCAAAATCGATAATGCTATGTATACTACATTTCTAATAATTGTGTGAAGAATTGAAATTGGACCAAACATAGCATTTTCATTTTAAAAAACGATATCTAAATTTAAGGGGTATGTCAACCATAGCACCAAAGCAAAAAAACGCGTATCATCTACTGCTATCAAAACCCATATTTCCTGTAGTGACTTCATCATAAATCCTTTAAGATTTAGTCTACTTCGTGATGATTGTCCACTGATTTAGTTTCCAATTCATACATCTTACATCTTTATTCTTACTGGTTTGATTGAAATCATAAAAGAACTTTGCCATTTGTCTAAACATGGTAAGATGGAATTAAATGAGTTGAAAGTTGTATACCTATCTTCATCATAACTCCTCTGAGATTTATTCAACTTTGTGGAGATTCTCAACTGATTTATTTTCCAAATCTAGTTCTTTACATTTTGATTCAACCTTGTTTGATTAGAATCTTTAAGAACTTACCATTTGTTCAACCACGCAAAGCTAGAATCACCTGAGTTAAAAGTGAGATATTTCTTAATCATAACTCATATGATATTTATTTGTTTTCGTGGTGATTCTCCACTGATTTTTGTCCCAAATCAAGATTCATACATTTATTTCATCCTAGTTTTATTATAATCTTGAAGAACTTTTCTCTAAACATGGTAAGCTGGAATTATATGAGTTGAAAGTGAGATATCTTCTTAATCATAACTCATTATGATATTTATTCAAATTCTTGGTGATTATACACTTATTAATGTTCCCAAATCAACCATCTATTAAATCTTGAAGAACTCTCCATTTGTCCAAACATGGTAAGCTAGAATCACATGAGTTCAAATTGGATACGTTCTTCATCATAACTTCCTATGAGATTTACTCATGTCATGATGATTCTATACTGATTTATGTTTCCAAAACTAGTTTTTTTTTCATCTTGAATCATCCTAGTTTAATTAGAATATTGAAGAATATGCCATTTGTCCAAACAAGACAAACTAGAATCACTTGAGTTGAAAGTGAGATATCTTCTTCATCATAACTCCTGATGATATTTATTCAATTTCTTGGGTGATTTCCACTGATTTATGTTTCCAGCTCAAACTTCTTACCCCTTATTCATCTTTTTTTATTTGAATCTTGAAGAACTTGTCAAAGTAGGAAACCTTCTTCATCATAACTCCTATGAGATTTTTTTCAACTTTCTAGAGATTCTCCACTAATTTATTTTTTCCAAATCAAGTTATTTACATCTTGATTAACCCTGGATTGATTGAAATCTGAAGAACTTGCCATTTTTGTAAACATGGTTAAGCTGGAATTACCATGAGTAGAAGTGCAGATACATTCTTCATCATAATTCCTATGAGAATTTATTCAAGTTTGTGGAGATTGTCCACAAATTTATTTTTAAAATCAACTTTTTACATTTTGATTCATCCATGGTTTGATTAGAATCTTTGAAGAACTTGTCATTTGTCCAAACAAGTAAGCTGAAATCACATGAGTTGAAAAGTGGGATACCTACTTCATCATAAATCTTTAAGATTTAGTCTACTTCGTGATGATTGTCCACTGATTTATGTTTCCAATTCATGCTTCTTACATCTTGATTTCGATCTGGTTTGATTAGAATCATTAAAGAACTTGCCATTTGTCTAAACATGGTAAGCTGGAATACATGAGTTGAAAAAGTTTCGATATACCATTCTTCATGACATCGGGACGCTCTGTGTTTCTGAGATTTATTTCCAACTGTGTGTGGAGAAAAACACACCTTCTCGTCTGATTTAAACTTCAGTGACCTCACATCAAGTCTTTACATTTCTGATTCATACCCGTCGTTTGATTAGTATACTCTTTAGAGAACTTAGCGTTTAGGATTTTTAGTATCATATCAGCTCCAGAAGCTAGAATCATCACCTGCCGTATCAAGTGAGAGTAGTCTCTTATGCCTAACTTATATAGATTTATCATTTTCGTGGTGATTCTTCACATGATTTTGTTGCAAATGCAGGATTCATATCATGTTGTATTTCACTCTAGTTTTTACGAATTTTGAAGAGCTTGCGATATCTGCTCTAAAACATGCATGGCTACGCAAGCTGAGATACCTTACTATGAGTTGAAGTATGAGAATATGCTTCTTAATCATACTCACTATGATATTTACTTGTAAGATTCGGCAGATGATATCTGCGACCGATTTTCTACTGTCTCTTTGAATCACCTTCTGTACTTCACATATCTTGATTAGTCTTAGTGTTGGCAGTCTAGCACTTGCCAAGAGACGTCTCCCGATTTGTCTAAACATGGGTAAGCTAAAATACATGAGTTGATATGGGGTACGTTCTTCATCATAGACTTCTATTAGATTACTCAGACTCACGATGATTCTAGACTGATTTATGTTTCAAATCTAGTTTTTTTACATCTTGAGATCATCCTAGTTTAATTATAATATTTGAAGAATATGCCATTTGTCCAAAACAAGACAAGCTTAATCACTTGAGTTGAAAGTGAGATATCTTCTTCATCATAACTCCTATGATATTTATTCATTTCTTGGTGATTTTTCACTGATTTATGTTTCCAACTTAAGCTTCTTACCTCTTGATTTCATCCTCGTTTGATTAGAATTTGAAAAACTTATCAATTGTACAAAGCATAGTAAGTTGGAATCACATGAGTTGAAAGTAGGATATCTTCTTCATCATAACTCCTATGAGATTTATTCAACTTTCTGGAGATTCTCCACTGATTATTTTTCCAAATCAAGTTTTTCACATCTTGATTCATCCTGTATTGATTGAAATCTTGAAGAACTTGCCATTTCCTAAAACATGCGTAAGCTGAAATTACATGGAGTTGAAAATGATATACTTCATCATAACTCCTATGAGATTGTATTCAACATTGTGGAGATTCTTCCACTTATATATGTTTCTAACTCAAGCTTCTTACAACTTGACTCTTCCTAGTTTGATTAAAATCTTGAAGAACTTTCCATTGTCTAAACATGGTAAGTTGCGAATCACATGAGTTGATAGTAGGACACCTTATTCACCATACTCCTATGAGATTTATTAAGCGTTTTGTGTTGATTCTACAGTGATTTTTGTTTCCAAATCAATATTTTACATATTTAATTATGATTTGATTAGAATCTTAAAGAACTTGTCATTTGTCTAAACATGGCAAGTTAGAAACACATGAGTGAAAGTGGGATACTTCTTCATCATAACTCCTATGAGATTTATTCAACTTCGTGCTGATTCTATACTTATTCTTATTAATATTTCCAAATCAACATTCTTACATCTTCATTCATCCCTGTTTGATTAGAATCTTGAAGAATTGCCATTTTGTCCCAACAGGTAAAGTGAAATTACATGATTGAATATATATACCTACTTCATTATAACTCCTATGAGATTTATTAAATTTCGTGGAAGAATCTCCACTGATTTTATGCTTCCAAATCAAACTTCTTACTTACTGATTCATCCTGGTTTGATGAAATCTGAAGAACTTGTCATTTGTCTGAAAATGGTAAGTTGGAATCACATGAGTTGAAAGTGGATAACTTCTTAATCATTAACTCCTATCAGATTTATTCTACCTTGTGGTGATTTCTACACTGATTAATATTTTCAAATCAATATTCTTACATATTTGATTTGTCCTTGTTTGTTTAGAATCTTGAAGAACTTGCCATTTGTCCCAACAGGGTGAGTCGAATCACTTGTGTTGAAAGTGGGAACCTTCTTCATCATATGTCCTATGAGATGTATCACACATGTGTGTGTGATTCTACACTCTGATTTGTGTTTCCAAATAAAAAGCATTCTTAACTCTGATTATCCTGGTTGGATTGCAATCGTTGATTAAGGTCTCTCGACACTAGAGAGCACTGCATGTATCAAGTTGTTATCATACTCTAGATGTAGAAAGAAAAATCACATCATAGATCTCTGGAGCGCAAATGATAAGGACAATGGGATTGAGATTCGAGTAGGAAAGCCACTATGAAGCTAGAAGGATGATATTGAATATACTGCATCAGAACAATCGGAGCAGAAGCTGATGACGATCAGCACACATCGAGAATAGATATGGAGACTCACCAAAAATAGCATCCGATCTGCACCAACCGACTGCATCGATCGACACTACAACAACTGCATCATCGAGCGACACTTATTATTGACGAACCAGCATTACACAGTGAGCTGGAACAGTAGAGGAGAGAATGCACAAGTCGTTGAGACCTCACACCTGCTTTCCGCTGAACATCAACGAACACCTATCTGCACAGAAGAAGCTGGCTGTTTAAGAAAAGATGCGAAGATGTACATGAACCTCTGAAGTTTGTGCGTACCAGCGCTGTTTTTGATGTGAAGTTTCCTATTGCCACCAGCATGAATTGTGCATATAGCGATCTCTAACGTCGAGAATTTAATTTTGATGATCTCCAGCATACAGTTGTTCTAACAGAGATTATTGAAGTGATGGAAGCGTGATGTTGACAAGGACCATCAGGTCGCAGCATGATCGACACCATCATGTGGAATCAGATACCGACGCCACCATTGGAACCTCGATCGACATCACCCACTAGACGCGTCAGATTGGACACTCATATGGATCAGCAGCATAATGAGTTTGAAGTATTTCCTAATATTTTGATTGCAGGCACCACAAGGAGTCGGACAAGTCTGGGCAAAGAAGAAGATGAATTGGAAGAGAAGAAAATGGATCAAGGAAGGTCCTCTGGTTATCATTGAGTCCCCACTTCTCAGATGGTGTCAGGAAATACAGAGTGCACTATATATTGCTTTTTCCAGCCATTTGCAAAGCTTCGAGCATTCCTTATTGCCAGATGATAGAAAACTAGAAGAGTCTATGGAGACTTTCACAAAAGGGTGATGAAGTGAACGTATTGGATATTGGGAATTTTTTAGAGCATGTCCCCAATCTCATCAGAACCGAATCAAAACTCTAAAACCGTCAACTAAAGAATATAAACAAAGCGCTGAGTGGGAGGCAACCCACTGTTTAGTAAGTTTTTTAATTAGTTTTTGATTATATTAGTCTAATTTCAGATTTTATTTTATTATTGCAGGTTTCAAAAACAAAACAAAAAGAAACGAGGAAGAGAGTCTGCAAAGAACATCAGACTGACACTTGATCACTGTCGATCGACAGAGTAACCCTAGTATCGATCGATCGCCACTTAACTGTTCGATCGACGGTCACCATCAGAAAGCAGGTATATTTGGTACCTTATGATTTATTTTCTTCACCAATCTCAGACTGTATAAACACTGGTGATAGTGTTGTTTAAGTATGGGGGAGCGTTTACTGATATTGTGTTCTATTTTGAGTTTTATTTTCTATACTTATTCTTAAAAAATTAGGGAGGTAGAAACTTACATGTGTACCATCGATCGATTTTGAAGAATCAACATCGATCGACCATGGAACATGACCATCGGTCGACATCAACATCGTGACATTGAGCATACTCTTTTACAGAGTCTGGTATCGAATTTCTTTTCTTAAGCTATTTACTTATGATTTGTTTATCCTTAACCAATCTGGACGTATTACACTAGGGACAATGTAATTTAAGTCTGGGGGAGGTTCGATAATGCTATTTGATATATTTTGAGTCTTATTTACTATATATATATATATATATATATATATATAAGTTTTTTCAAAAAGTTTTAATGAGTCAAAAAGGGGATATGATCAAGATTTATTATTTGACTAACCACACTTTAGCACCATTCTTAGAAAGTTGTTTGCAGAGATTACTAGAGATACCAAAGTGGATCATCCTGCCGCTATATCACACTTGCTTAGAAAGTTTGAAGGAACTGAAGATTATTTCCAACACTAATCCTGACATTATTTGCCTGCTTTGGGGATTGGTATACACTGGATCGGATTCCTTCTGAAAGTCTACAGGTACAAGTCATTGAACCTCTGGTTCCCTTCTCTCTCGTCTCTCTTCAGCATGTACCTAAAACCTTCAAAGATTGAGATTGATTTCCCGAGATGCAGATAGGTAGATACATAACCGATGACCCCCACTATTCTAATTCGGAGAAATGATCACACATTGTTGGAACCGGAGGGTAGAATACATTACCAATGACCCCACTATTCGCCTATAACTTTTCCCAAAAAGCAAAAGAGAAAAAAAGAAAAGAAAAGAAGAAGAAAATCGAAAAGAAGATGGCATAATGTTTGTGTTAAACAACATTGATCATTGGATTTGAGATCTAAAAATAATCAGAGAAAAGAGAAAAGGGGGAAAAGGGATCAAAGAAAGACTTTGTTGCCTGGTTGTCCAGAATTGCAAGGTTAGAGTCCATGTGTTCTTTGATCGATTATTCCCAGTGTAAAGCTTGCCACTTTTATTTATGAAAATAAATGAAATCAATAGTGGGATGAGTGAGACTAGTATTTGCTAAGTGTTGGTAGAATTGATTTGGTTGCTATACTAGGATAGGGTATATAAGTTTCTCTGTGATTGACTTGATAGGATGTGGTTGCAACAATGTAGGGTAACATTTATACGCAGACATTATGTGAGTCTTCGCTTTTCAAACCTTTTCACAGGCTTACCTTCTTCACTTGAGGACAAACAAAATGGTTAAGTCTAGGAGAGATCATAGGGCCTGATATTTACCACTATTGTGACATGATATCAGCCCTATTTAGAGTATATTATATGTGTTGGAGTATGTTTTCGAGTATTTTCAGGTTCAGGTATGTTCTGGAGAACTTTGATGATTCCAAAGCTTTTAGAGATGCAGAACTGTGCAGATGCGTCAGATGTTTAGCTATGGATGGAGGACCTTACCACAGTGAGATTGTAGGTGATGATTTGAAAGAAGATAGAGATTTGAATTATGTTTCAGATTCCACTGGTTTGTGGTCGATCAGGATCCTACAGTCCAAATTTATGTTTGTTTTTTACTACAGAGTTGTATGTCTGCCTCGCGAGAGGAAGCTGTCGAGAGGATGAATGAGTGTCCATCGACTGTGCAGCCTTAGTGTTCGATCGATGGTGATCCTCAGAAGAAGGCCCACTTGTCTCAAGACCGACTAAGCCGCAGAAGCCACCAAAAATTACCAGAATGCCCCTGCACGACTACCTAATTTATGGGTTTCTATGCCATTGTTTTAGGCAAGCAGCTTTCTTTTATTCATTATTCTAGGGTTATGAGAGAAGGGAGGAACTTCTTCAGAGTCCTCCTGGAACTTTTTTGGTGTTTATATTATATTTATCTTCTATTCATCTATGATTTAATGTGATAAAGATCATGTCTGAGAGTAGATTCTCTTGTTAGGTTTAGGTTTTATTAATTGGTATTGATGGATGTATCCCAACAAAATTAATTTCTAGGGTGATTATTAGATAGAATTGTGTTATATTGCTTTTGTTTTAGAATATCTAACTAGAACCCTGATTATAGGATAGTCTAGGCGCAAGCGAAAACATGGTCTACTACCATAACTAATCCTGTTGAGCTAAGGTTGCTAGACACAAACGATGATTGATTTAGTTAATTTAGTGAACTTATTGAATTAGGTCATAAAGCTTGACTCAAGGGACCATCGATCGACAAATGACGCATTGCCAACGACCGATGGCCATTTCCGTGTCAACTAAAGTGAGAGCTGAGACGTCGGACTTAGTCAATTATTAGACTTGCATGAGAGTCGATCGTATTTTAAATTAGATATCGAGTTCTATGATTAATATCCCGGCTTCTATACTCTATAATCCACTTGCCTGAAACCCTAAGATCTAGGCTATTTATTATTATTGTTTACTTACCAATCATTCAATTACTGCTATATGTTTTTTACTGCTTATTAATCTATTTGCCTAGCTCTATCGCGACTGTATTGAGTTTATTGTGTGTCCACGCTCCTATGGATTCGATCCCTAAATACTACAATTTGAACCTCTCTTGGTAAGAGTAGTTTGTAGGTTAATTTGATAGAGTTTGCATTGAAATACATAAAAACCCCTCCTGTTAGTTACCAAGGGTGCAAGTAACCAAAAGGCACGAGATGCCAAAAGTTGCGAGTATCAAGGGTACAAGGACGCAAGGGGTGCCATTGACCAAAAGGTGCCATTTTTCAAACGGTGTCATTGTATACGGTTATGTCCATCCTATGATTCAGTCCATGGCTTGTATAGTGTAGGACATTAGACGCGGTCTGTTTAATCGGAGTAATGAGTCGCGAAGGTCCAATCGTTGTCCAAACAATTTGAATGGGATTGGAGTCTTACTCGTTTGTATGGATCCAGGATTAAAGCCTGATAGGATAAGAAATCTTGGGGCTTATGGGCCGGGACTTCAAGAGTGACCGATTGAACCTAGACTCTATCCGAATAAGATGATTGGCCTAAAGGGACAATACGGTTCTGGTCATGTTCTATTGTCTAGTTTGGACTGTCTATTTATTCTAAAGTTGTGTGGGGTGGTTGGTTGATTCGACTTAAGAGACGCTGGGATTAGCTTCTGGTTATTCTTAGATTATGTAAATTGAGCTTTATCAATGTTTTAGGAACCAAGCCAAGCATTGTAGAATTAACCGTTCTGTCTTCAGTTAAAATTAATGCTTATGTTAGTCATGGTTTCAGGAACTGAGGCTGATCATAGTCAAGCCAAGGAGCCATGAAGACTCTATCAGTGAGAGGTTGTGTGGCGTGTGGTTAGATGATGTTAGGGATGAGTTGCTTATCATTTATGAGACTTATAGTAACCTATGTAATGGATCACATATCATTAAGTAATCACAAGTAATTCATTTCCATAATATTTTATACTACCTAGTTGATTGTTTATGAACCTCATAACTCCGAATATGACTTAGTATATAATTGATTAAAATGAATCAACAAACAATGTTTCTGGAAAGTAAGTCTAAGGGTCCAGTTGGGGTCGAGATACATGATCGGGTCTTACAAGTGGTATCAGAGACATGTTTATTCTAGGATAGTGAGTATGGTAGTCCACACATGCAGCCTAGCTGATTAGGTCTTATGGTGAGGTTGTCCGATTTGCTTACCCTTAGGAATTGTTGTGTTTTATATGTTATATTTCAATACTG
Source organism: Moricandia arvensis (assembly GCA_905132765.1). NCBI lineage: Eukaryota > Viridiplantae > Streptophyta > Magnoliopsida > Brassicales > Brassicaceae > Moricandia > Moricandia arvensis. Next base: position 2,092 of record CAJHQP010006462.1, on the reverse strand, counting down.
ACATTGTCTGGTTCCAAGGTTGGAAGAAGCAAATCATGGATGGCTCAAAAGAGCAAGGGAGCGGCTGGTCAGTCCGATCAGGTAGCTGCGGATGGTTTTTGATCGAACGTGTTACCATCCAATCGCGGTTGTGGCTAACCAAAGGTGGGGGCTAAGCCTAGGGATACAGTTGACCTTGAAGGGACAAGGGCTGATGATGAGGTGTGCAGCAGAAGGAACAGGAAAAGGAAGCAGAATCCTCAAATGCTGACCGTACTGCTAATCATGCGGCAGAACCGTCCATAAAGAACATCATGGAAGCCATGAAGGCTTGTCGATAATAAGGTGTCTGCGATGGCACAGTTAGGTCACTCCTCTAGTGAATTCATTTGTTTGGCCAAGCAACACCAGGGGCTGGCAGCTGTACTCGTGGCTAATGGTCAGGCTGGTGAACCAGCCGAGGTGATCGAGGTTGATCCACCAAAAGGTTCACCATAAAGGTGGATTACCTGATTTTGTTCGACACATATCCCGTCTGGGCACCACCAAATTTCTCAGGTAGTACCGACCCAATCGTAGAAGATGAATGAGAAGCCGGCTGCTCCGGAACTTCAACTCAACTTGTTGTCCCAAGGATTACAAATGGGAGATTGCGATCCTCTTCCTGGAAGGGGATGTGCATAATTGGTGGCTGGCTGTGGATAAGCGCAACAATGGGAACCTCCAAAGTTTTGCGGATTTCGAAGCAGAATTCAACCGTAAAATACTTTCCTGTAGAGGCGTGGGCCAGAATGGAATCCAAAATCCTAGATCTGGTTCAAGGCAGCTGGACCTTACGAGAGTACGAGGAGGAGTTCAAACGGCTTAGAAGGTTCAGGGAGGGAGCTCGAGGACGGAGGCATTCCAAGGTTGTCGGTTCATCAGAGGCGTGAGGCCCGAACTGAGAACTCACTGCCTCAGTTCGCTACCTTCAGCCACCGTAGCTGAGATAGTGGACGTATGGCTCTGTTGGAGTCTTAATTTGGTTGAGGAAGCCAAGCTTAAGACTCGGTCTTAGTCTGCCCCGGTCGGCAAGACTAATGACCACAAGAGGAAATGGGATCAGGTCAAAGGGAGTTACGCCCCTGGTGACAGGCCTGAGTGCCCTAAGTGTGGCAGACGCCATCAAGGAGAATGCTGGAAGGCCATGGGGGGCTTGTGGTCGATGTGGCAGTATGGATCATTCGCTCCGAGACTGCACTCGACCAAGCCGGATTCAAGGCCAATCTGGTGGAAGCGGCGCTCCGACTTGTTTCCATTGCGGCAAAAGTGGACACTATCAGAAAGATTGTCCCAAGCTGCAAGGAGGACAATGGAAGGGTCGAGGAGACATGAACAAGTCAACCCAGAGTAGACCGACCACAACACCGAGGGTGTACGAGTTGTCCCAGGATGAAGGCGCTTCTGGATTCGTTTGAATCGATCACTGGTAACGATTATGAACTCATCTTTTTTTAATTCAGTAGTAATGCTTGGTCTGGAACATAGAGTGGTTAGGTTATTCTTATGTGGGTCTCTGATAGGCGACCCTCCTGATCGGTGGTGTGGAAACACACGTACTTTTCAACACAGGGGATACACACAGTTTCGTGAGCCCAAAACTGGTCGGAAAGGGTCTGTTCTATCTAGAATCTGGGGATAATTTGAGGTTAGTGAAGGCAGCCGGTGGGCAAGTCATGCAATCACTAGGCCTTATGACAAATGTCCTGGTGACGATCCAAGGTAAGAAACTACATGTGGATCTGATTGTTGCTTCGCTCTACATAATCATAGAGGTGGTTTGAAGGCGATGGATTGTCGTGGGAAGTATCGGAGCCACTCTCGATTGCACAAGGGTTGTGTGCGATTGGAGGCTGGAGCCTCACCCGATGAGAATACGCGAAAGTCTCGTGTTCGGTCTCTAGGAAAAAACTAGTGGTTTCAGCTAGTGCTCGTGCATGAACGGATGCTAGCGTCAGAGGTTGTGAGCCCGTTCTGGCCACAATCACGCACTATAGACGTGCATTTATGATCGCCCACGCTTCGCATCTGTAAAGATCTGTCTGAGGCACCTGTTGGTGTCAATTCTCTCTCT
>CAJHQP010006461.1:0-38182 GCA_905132765.1 Moricandia arvensis | reverse complement strand
ATGAGTTATATATTTCACAAAGGGATCACTTTGCACTTGAGACTAACCCTTTTTTGGGTTATGGGGAATGCCTCTTAACTATACCATCAATCACCAACACACCAAAACTCAATCAAGCAGGCATACCAAACAACTCAATCAAAGCAGCATACCAAAACCAATCGGTAACGCTAACCTTCTTCTCATCAAGAGTTCCCTCCTCATATCTTTCTTTTTATTTTTGCCGAAAATCCCTAACCCTAATCATCCGATTTCTTCCCTCGTATCTTCTCTTCCCCTTCGTCTCTTCTCTTCCCCTCGTCTCATCTCCTTCCACCCCTCGTCTCTATCTCTTTCCCCCTCGTCTCTTTCTGCTTCCACGCTCAGTTCTTCTCTTATCACCCGTCTCAAAAACACAATCTCTTCCTCCCTGGCGATTGCTGATATTAGGGTTTACGCAGAAATCACCACACCCATTCTAAGAACTCACCATCTTCATCTCATATTCGGGATGTTGTAGATACATGCGGAGGTTCGCTTTATAATCCCTCCCACTTTATTTGTTTGTTCCTAGTTGATATGTTAAGATTTGTTGTGTTGAAGACTCCCTTATATGACTTAGATTTAATACTTATTTCCTGTATACGATTTTTGAGAAGTTTCAATCCCTTTTTTTGAGGTTCAAACCGCCTTACTTTCCCGAACCCCCTGTAATCGGATTTTTGTTGTTCCAGGTCCGATCTATTTTCCCGGACCTGTATTCCTTAAGTTCTTGTCTTGTTCTGTTTTAAAGTAATGCTCTTTGTCTAATCATCAACCGTTAATCTCTGTAAGGAAGCAGACAAAGCATTGGAATAACCGCCTCCCCCCCGCAGGCTTTTTGCCACCGTATGATCGTTTCCCAACGTGGCACAGACGGCTCAACATCTAGCTCGCGAAACCAGACCTACTAGATTCGTTCGTCATGTGCTCCGAGACACAATGGAGTTGCGACTACATCAAAGGTTTTGTTTTGGGCCATTATTTGACTTTCCGCACGCCAATGTCCTGTTTCGTGGCAACTCAGACATCGCCCTTCTGACCAGACCAACTCATATGTGACGACGTAACACTCTTTGGTTTCTGTTTTCGCATCTGATCCCCTTAGGTTTCGGAAACCTTCAAGAGTTTTGGAGACCAATATCAACAGGTCTTAAACCGTGTGGAGCTGTTCCGGCTGGTTACGATCTGTTAAGCAGCAGAGACAACGAGTGCAGCACACAAAGAGGATCCTTTATTGAGGATCAAGAGCTGCATCGGAGAAAAATAGTTCACCACAATTATTGACCTTCCGGTTGAAATGAAAGCGGAGAAAGAGCCAAACATGCCGGGTGGAAAAGTATGAGAGGACTTGCTTTAATAATGCATTACGTTGATGAGTCCGCGATTAGGCTCACCAAACAAAACTCCCACGTTCAACTCTCGGTAACGTTAATGGTGGTAAGATGTTGAACGGCCTTCTGCTCTCTACGCTCTTGGGGTCGACGAGTGCCTTTCTCAAAGACCTATCTACGTGGCATGAAGCTCCCTAGCCCGTCTCTCAGAAAATTCGCGAAAGACGCCTATTTTGGAGTGCACTAGTCAAACTACTAAAGAGTTAAACTTTCAAAGACTGAAAGCGGGCTTTCCATTGCTCATTACAATTGCTTGCCTTCCCCGGGGCAATCCCTCAACTGGCAGTCCGGCAGATACATGCCCCATTTGGATAATGGCTGGTCAATCATGGACCTCAATGAACTCATCTACAATCTTCCGCATCCATGAGCCTTACCGATCATACTAGCGTCGAAGAGGACCCAGTGAAGTTTACTCTACTCACCACTGTCAAATTTATATATCGCACAAAATTCTTAATATGGTATCCGTTCTCGGGCAGCTTCTTATTAATCATGTCCCTGCATACCACTCCATACGGCAGCACTTCACGATCGCAGTGTTGGTGTGAGTCGAGCTTTGGCTCATGTTGTCGGTACACCGATTGATCCCCTGATCGTCGCGTGGCTACACGATGATTTAATATGAGCACTTCTTGGTTTGAATGCTAGATGGCCAACCTTTCAAGAAAAAAGTCAATGGCGCAGGTGGTAGTGACCGCTCACGATGCCGTTTTTTATCATACCTATCCATCTCAACAGGCCCATACCTCTTCTCATCTAAGAGAAGAGATCTTGCTCGGAGTGCAAACATCAAGCTAATAACAACGCCTTAAGAGCAAGTGGTTTCTTCAAAGAAAGCTCTTACATCAGCTCGCCTGTGATAGCGTCTCTTCAGTAGACGGCTATCATGTACATACTTTCTCAGAATGGTTCATCCAGTAACTCGAACGAACAGGTTTTGGAAATGCTCTCTGCGCTGACCTCTAAGATCTCCGTTCTTGAAAAAGAGACGAGACGCTTGCACAAGTTGTTCAAGCGTAGATGACCCGTCACACACTAAGCACTCCTCCTTCCACTCTCTCATCTCTCGTACAAGGAAATGCCACCAATCACACAAAGCTGTCAGACTGATGATATTCCGATCAATCAGGTATTCCCTTAAGTCACCCCTACTTATTCACTCTCATTTTTAACCCTTTTCTCATCTTGTAGTATGAATGGCTCTATGGATGAAGACGAAGCATCCCCGTGCCCTCCCCTATCATCAGTCATAACGCTGCAGAGCATTACCGTTACTCAGCCGAGACGACCTCCATCCACACTCCTTTACACAATTATTCACCGTACACAACTCTACTCTCAAACGTCTCCCGTACATTCCTCACCTGTCCACTCTCCCCCATCCACAACTCACCTGTCCTCTCCTCCCCCATCCACAACTCACTGTCCAGTCCTCCCATCCACAACTCACCTGTACACTCCTCCACCATCCAACTCACCTGTCCACCCTCCGCCACCCACAATTCACCCTGTCCACTCCCCACCGTCACAATTCAGATCTGCCCACTCCCCACCCATACCACAATCACTTCTCCACATTAACCGTCCAACCTCCACCTGTGCAGAAAGACGTTGTGCACACTCACCCGTACACAGCCTCACAGCTCCATTCCTCGCCCTTTCGCAGTCCAATTACTGACATCCCATTTGGCCCAACTGTGATACCCACCAATCCCATAGCAACCCTGATACAGAAACCACCACACAGGTCGATCCTAAATCTCCTCAACCATCTCCAGCTTTCGATACTGGTGCCCGCCACTCAACTTCAGACGATCCACCTCGCACGCCCAGAACCCACATACTGTTGACGGTGATGTTCAAATTGAGAACCCCATATCCCCTCATCCCCTAACACCTACCCAACCTAAATATGACTCTTCCACCAATCCATCTTCCGTAACGCCCTACCATTCTCTTTCCCCCTGCCTCACACACCAGATATTTCTCCCAATAAGAGTTCTGAAAGTGTGTCCGGTTTCGCGGTCCATGCCTCATCAGTTAATGCATTTGCAGGGCATACAGCTACATCGAAACAAGACTGTACTAACGACACTGCATCCATTACAAGGTAATATACATTTTCCTTAAACCTTTTCACCTTATTACCCTGCCATTCACGTTATCCTCATTTGTTTCCACCTTGCGAGGCACAAATCCCAACTGAAGACTGTGTTGAACTAAGCGATGGCTCCCTGGTAGTCAAACTGTCACATTCCCACACTCGAAGAAAACTACCTTGCAAAAGAGCTCTGCCGTTGTCCATCCATCCCTGCCCTTACTCTGAATCACTCCTCTACCGCAGATACAATGGGATATTTTTGAAAGAATCATTTCAGAGAGTAAAGGAAGTGTAAGTTACATTAACTCACCAACTTAATAACCTTCATGAACGGATATTCAATAACCTTCATGACTCTATACATGTGTGGCATGTTAACCCCACTACAGGTTTCACATTACACCATACGGAGTTTGATTTCTCTAACAATTTCCTCCTCCAACTAGCAGAACCTAAGAAGTGGACATCAACTTACGTACGTTTTTTTCCATCACTACAAAGTCACAATTTCTGATTTTTTTTACTCATTTGCTCTGCTAACCACTAGAACTCATTATATGCAGCACATGGATATCCTAATGCACATGCTTGGTGCAAGGCATAAGACACTCCTCCAGGAGCAGAAGCTTGCTTTCACTTCACCTTATCTTGCTTCGGGGATGCAGCAGATATACCGGAAGTTCAATGCACGAAAGACAAAAACCGTTTCCCTTGGGGCAAGCAGCTTACCGGATCTGGTCCTCGAACCAGGCAGGGAAATGGATGGAAGATGTGTTCACCGTCTACACTCCAATGATGTGGGGTGACTGCCACTGGGTTGGTCTTGCAATCAACCTTGATATGGGATTGGTTGAGATCCTCGACCCCTTCCCTCCCGTTGAACGCAGACAGGAAGGTTGCACGGTTCATGGCCCCGGTTCTAAAATGCCTCCCTTACCTTGTCAAGAAGGTTGCAAACTTCCAACAGACTCAGTTCCGTGGCCTTGAACCATTTACATTCTCAAGGATAACTAGGCTATACATTAACACCAGAGGAGGCGATTGTGGACGCGGTTTCTGCCAAGTTTTTGGAGATGCAACGCATTTGGGGATCCGGCACCTCACATGTCTGGAATAACGGACGAGTCCGTGGATGCACTACGAAAACAGTACACCCTTGACGTCTACAAGACCATTGTCCTCCCTGCCTACTACTCTCCAAGTATGCTGTCAAATGTCACCGAATTTCATGTCTAAGTCTGTCCACAAGACCACTGTCCTCCCTGTTGCTGATGTTTTTAGGATGCTTATAATTTGTAAATTTTCGTATGACTTAACTTTATGTGGCGTTGCTTGTTTTGTCGAACACAGAATGCATCATCCACATCCACACAGAATGCATTCATGGACATGTCTATGCATCCACATAAAATGCAATTGCGAACACAGAATGCATCATCCACATCCACACAGAATGCATTCATGGACATGTCTATGCATCCACATAAAATGCAATTGCGAACACAGAATGCATCATCCACACCCACTAACTGCTCGACATGTTTATGAAATATATATGCACGTGTTTTGCGTGGTCTCAATCTGGAGCGTCTTTTGGAAAGTTTCCAAACAATTCAAATTTTTGACCGGTTACATTAAATCAATCACGCAACCAATCCAAACCGGGTTACCCATAAACATCTTAAAAACCCCCAATCCTCGATTAGGGTTCCCAGTCTACACAAAAGTACGATGAGCACCTCCTCCTCCTCATCTTCTCGGCAGGGCGGCCGCAGATCCGTTTTCGGCGTTCCAACCAGATGTTGGTGTGGCCAAAAAATCATCCCCCTCGTGTCCTTAACAAAAGACAATCCTTATAGACGTTTCTACAGATGTGAAATTGCTTTACAGGTTTTTCCAATCTCACCATTCCCTCTTTTCATTTTTGCATAACAACCTAAATCCTCCCCTCTATCATCGATTTACACTAACCACACCTCTGCGTTTCCTGACTATCAGCGGAAAACAGAGATCCATTTGTTTAAATGGGAAGACGAAAGCCTTTCTTGACGAGATTAGCATGGTTGATGCTAAGTGTTCTAACATTGTCCATGACTTTCGCGCACTCTCTAAGTCTGTTACTGACGAACTTGACTCTCAAAGAGCTTTGCTGTTAAATGGTGCAAAAGAGATGCGGGAGATTATCCATGCCAATTCGTTGAAGATGATCCACGAGATTGATTTGCGTGTGGCGGAGGCAACCAAGGCAATACAAGAACAACAAGCTACCAGCTTTAATCCTACAACACAGACACCATCATCCATGAACAATGGTTCTATGCATAACATTGTTGTTGCAGTTGGCAGTTCTAGGAGCCATGGCTTATCTTTATTTCAAGTTTGTCTGAAGTTAGAAAAAGTCCAGGGGGTTCATTTCTGCTTTTACTAGAGACACAAGTCCCTGTCCATGACTTTTGTATCCCTCTCTGTGTTCTATTATGAATTTGTGTTCAATGACTATGTAATTTGATGCTAGGTTTCTGTCCACAACCAATTCCAGAGTCATCTATGGTATCATTTCTCTTTCTGCTAGGTTTGATGCTAGGTTTCTGCTTTTACTAGAGACACAAGTCCATGTCCATGACTTTTTGTATTCCTCTATGTGTTCTATTAAGAATTTGTGTTCACTGACTATGTAATTTGTTGCTAGATTTCTGTCCACAACCAATTCCATCCACACTCAAAATACTAAAACATTGTCAACCAAGTCTTCAAACTAATCTTTAAAACACATAACATCTTCACCGAAACATCCATAACCAACTAAAGTTCAGCCATCATAACAATTCATGAAACATGAAATTACTACTCATAACGTAGACATATCCACCTGTGACATTCACTCCCATCCACACCCAGACACATACTGCCCCAGACAACCTTCGCATCCTCCAAAGCATTTATATTGGGTTGGTGCACTTTGTACGGTTGTGCCCTTCACCCCCGACACCTCCCACATTTGTTTGGCACCAACTTTGTCTTCTTAGCCATCTGGGGAAAAAAACAAAATCGTGGATACGTCTAACTTTTGTTATTCTATCCACATTTCAAAAAAAGTAAACAAACTCACCGGAAATTCACCAGTCGAAGCAATACGGTTTTTTGCGTCGCCTCCCGGCTGTCTCTTTGTCACCGGTGGCATCAACACCATCTTCCTAACTTCTTCAGGGATGTCCACATCCCTCGGATCTCCTTCTGGATAAATAACACCCTCATAAGTCTCCCTCCATGTTGTGGTTTTATAGCAATGCCCAACCAAAGTATCATAAGGAACCCCTAAATGGTCAGCTGCCATCATTGCATGACCACAAGGTATTTTGATCTTATCAAAATACTTGCAGCTACATTGCTTTCACGAAGAAACACACGTTCTTTCCCACCAAATTTTCCTAAAATTTCACAACTAAAGTCTGTAACAGAATTTATCTTACTCCCTTCATTGTAGCCATATTCTTTGTCATCTCCTTGTCCACCTCCACACTCACTAGACCTCTATGCCTCTCAGCTTTAGCTCTCCTAGCACTGAACCACCGAGTCATCATCCTCTGTATGAAAATCACCAGCTCCATAATTGGAGAACTTCTCCCTTCAACCAAAGCATGGTTCAGCTGCTCTGCTATATTGCTAGTCATTATATTGTAGCGGACTCCTGGGAAATTAGCCCTACTCCAATGAGCTACACCTATCTTTCCCAAATAAACTCCACAAGCACTATTCGCAGCCCGTACCTTGGTGTACATATCTCTATAGTCACGGACCTTATATGCCATTGCTGTTGCAGTCACCATCTTCGCCAATCTCTTGCTTGAGTAACGAGAGTTGACATTTCTAGCCAAGTGAACAATGCACGACCCATGCTGCGGCAGATGGGTACACCCTTTTCACTGGCTGTGGCTATGCATGTAGCACGATCCGATATGATTGCCAGCCTAGGAGAGTCCCCTAATATCCGCTCAACCTTCTGAAGGAACCATGTCCAAGCTTCTTCATCTTCGCTGTCCCACAACAGCATAGGCAAGTGGGTAAATCTGGAAATTAGCATCCTGCCCACTTGCTGTCAGCAGCACACCTTTATATTTACCCCCTAGGTGTGTTCCATCAATAACCAAGACTAGTCGCAGCTTCTTGAAACCAGCTATGGACGCACCAAAGGCAAGAAATAAATACAGGAAACGCTCATCACCGTCATCATCAAACTTCAGTCTCCAGATCTGCTACTGTCCCCGGATTCGCAAGTTTCAACATATGTAGATACTCCGGGAGCTTCATATATGAATCTTCGTCTAATCCTCGAATGCCAAAAATAGCATGTTCCTTAGCCCTATAGCACTTCATGTACGATGTTGAGACACGTAGATCCTCAAGTACCAGCCTTTGAAGCTCTCTTGGGACAGGCCCTTTGGCAGGATCACCAAACTTCGCCTTGTAGACAGCCGCGATGACCCGCGAAGTTGCTCTGCTCTTATACCCGTTCCTAGACTCAATTGGACAACTATGGTCTAGCTGAGCTTTCCTTATTTCATAATAACCACAACCCCTTATCTCATGTGCTGTCACCCTCCAATCACACCGCGGATCGGGACACTCCACAACAAATGAATCAACACGAGTCTTTGTTTGCTTAAACTGAAACTGATTCTTTATAGGCGTATATTGCCAACGAGATTTGACAATCTTCTTTGCTGCCAAAGACCTTCCCCACATACACCTTGCCATCACCTTCGTCCATATTCATATCCGGAATTTCTTCTTCGTATTCTGTATCATCGACATAGGAGGGATATCGAACTCCTCTTCGTTGATTTCATTTAACTTACGTGGACGGACGCCGATATTACTGTCCACGCTAGAACCATCTTCAGATCTCCCGCATCCACAGATGTTTATCACCACCTGCCTCACGTTTATATCCACTCCCACCACCCACCTCAACAACATGGTCAAATGCGTCGTTACTTGTGGCAAGTGTACCGGCGTGGCCCTCTATTCTTCGTCAAGCCATCCACAATCTCATCCTCATTGTAGATGACATGTACAACGTTCGAACCACCATAGTCACCATTAAGTAGTGGACTCCAGAACTCTTTGTCATACCCTCGAGGCCTCACGTCTAGCTCATCAACCTCTTCTACCCACGACCTCATCTCCATCACTACCCCCACTTGCCATCTCTTCCTTGCTGCTCCCACATTTAATATGCTCCTCTTCTGTTTCCACTTCCCGGACAAATTCAACATCCTCCAGATTCACATTTACTGCAGATACCTTGCTGACTCTCCCATACCTTGCTGCAGCAGTTGAGGTACACTTTGGAACAAAGCCACGGCTGAATAAACCACTCCCAGATCTGGCAGAAACACTTGCTTTAAAAAGCCCAGGAGTCACAAACCCCATCCCAGAGTCATCTTGGTATCTTCCGCCATAGGCTTCTCTAATCTCTCAAACCTCACAAACATGTTCATGCTTCCGGTTACTCTTAAGTGTTGGAAAAAAACTTAATAGCTCCATCACTAGAAAGCATCACCGGCGGTGTCTTTAATTCCCGGTCGCTAGCTCCAAGGTTGTTGGTGGCCAGTATGTAAGCGTAGCTCCAAGGTCTCGCCGTCCACATTAAACTCTCGCAAAACCCTACTTTGAAGCTCTACAAGAGACATCCCCTCGTTGATTGAAACCACCCTCGCCATCTGCTGTTTATCAATTATGAAATACCACTTGTCACCTTCGCCGAATTTCCAGTCCCCGCTAATCACCATGCACTGCTCCATCGCCGTTACCTGCAACATGAACACAACTCCAGATTTCATGTCTCAGCGAAAGAAGAAGTGAACGTAGAAGGCCAGAACACAAGGAAGAAACATACCAGCCAAACCCTCAAATCTCCTTCGCTTCCGACATGCCTCCCCCCCTTCCAACATGCATTAAATACCCGTCAACGTCTCTAAAACCTAACACCACCAAGTTTTAATCTTAGCCGTTGGATTTGAAACACTGATCCTGTGGCTGAGAATAGATGGTTTAAAAGCATATACCAAACTAAACCAGCAAAAATATCTGAACCCTTCTCTTTGGTTCAGTAAGGGTATTAAAGTCACATTAAGTCCTTCCCACCCAAAAAGTTACTCTCGCAGCAAGAAGTGCCTTTGGGTGTAATGAAAAACTCAAATGTGGCCCAATGGGTAACAAACTCTAAAAAAAATGGTGGCAACAACGAGAGAGGAACAAGTGATAATGAAAGGAAATAGAGTAGCAGCGTTAAGAGGCAACAAAGCAACGCTTATAAAATTGATTTGGTTATCTATAATACAAAGTGTACTTACCTTTTCAGTTAATCATCCAAAAAAATTTCAGAATTAGATGTGCTTAAGTTGGAACAATCAAAAAAAGGAAAACTTATTCGGCATGCTCAAATTGAACAATCAAAAGATGGATAACTTATTGGGAAGGCTGGTGCAAGTGGAGTGATGGCGGTGGTTGGATTATTAGACCTGAGAGAAACCATTATCAAGGCGAACTGTGAAACTAACCCAAACAATGATAAAGGAGATCCATGAAAATAACTTATCATATACCTTAATCACACTTTATTGGGCTGGGCCTTATAAAGCCAGCTTGAAAAAACCCAATAAACAACATACCTTCCCTGTTATAGTCCTTTTGTAACCATTTGTCGTCTCGATTAGGGTTAAGGATATTAGGTCGAAAGGTATCTCATCTTCCTCACACAAACCCTAGATTCATGGATATGTTGAAGAAGCGACGGCTCGACGAGAACGGCATCGGCCTTCTCACGACGGCCACGTTACCCGCCGTCTCAACTCGATTAACCCCACACGACGCTCGTAAGATCATCGAACGCCTCTCCAACGATCAGCTTCTCGACATCTTACAAGAGGCCGTCGCTCGACACCCCGACGTTTCTCGAACTCGTCAGATCAACCGCCGACTCCGATATCTCTCAGAGGAAGCTATTCATCCGCGGCCTCGCGGCGGAGACCACGACGGAAGGTCTCCGATCGCTTTTCTCCACGTACGGAGATCTCGAGGAAGCTATCGTGATTCTCGATAAGGTTACGGCGAAATCGAAAAGGGTACTGGGTTCGTGACGTTCAAGCACGTGGACGGAGCTCTTCTCGCTTTGAAGGATCCGTCTAAGAAGATCGATGGGCGCGTGACGGTGACGCAGCTCGCGGCGGCGGGGAATCAAGGTACGACGGCCTCATGTTCGGATATATCGATGAGGAAGATTTATGTGGCGAATGTGCCGTTTGATATGCCTGCGGATAGGTTGTTGAATCAGTTTCTTGCTTATGGAGATATTGAAGAAGGTCCTTTGGGTTTTGATAAAGTTACTGGGAAGTCACGGGGCTTTGCTTTGTTTGTGTATAAGACTTCTGAGGGTGCTCAGGCGGCACTTGCTGATCCTACAAAGGTTGTTGATGGGAAGCATCTGCAGTGCAAGTTGGCTATAGATGGTAAGAAAGGTAAGCCACAGGGACAAGATGGTGGTGCTGGGGGTGGAGGACATGGTCATGGTGATGGAATGGTATGGTTCCTCCTCCTGGACCTTATGCTGGTGGTCACGGTGGACCCTGGCGGATGGGTCCTTACGGTGGATACTCAGGAGTACCACCGCCGCATCACATGAATTCCGCACCATCTTCTATGGGTGGTGGTGGAGGTGGATATGGAGGTGCAATATGCTGGTCATTACAGTGGATATGGTGGTGCAGGATCTGGGGGTTATGGATCAATGGGTGGTGCCGGTGGTGGTTATGGTGGTGGGCCTGGTGCTGGAAGTGGTCCGTATAGAATGCCGCCTAGTTCTATGTCTGGTGGTGGTTATCCAGAGAGTGGGGCATTATGGGCATTCGTCAGCTTCTGCATATCCTGGACAGCATCCGCCCTGTTGGTTCCTCCCCAGTGCCAAGAGTTCCTCTTGAGGAATGTACCCCAACGGTCCACCAAATTACTTGAGTGGTGAGATGGTTTAATTCTTTTAACTTAATTATTCGTTTTGCTAGTGGTAGAGCTTTTTTTTGCATGAGCATGGTCCTTGCATTTTGATGTATTCTTCACTGGTGTTCGCATTGTTTTGCATGTTGATGTGCTTAGTTTTGTTTGTTAGCTAGAAATTCTGTGCCTTTATTCTTTCCTGTGTCGCACTTGGGGCTCTTTGCTTTCGTTCAGTGATATTTGCTACATGAATGCCTTAGTATGTGAGTATCTGTATGTTGCTAGCATGGTATCATGTATTACCTTCAAACTAATTATTCTAGGCTTTTGTATTCTGTTCATATACTTCAGTTTTCATTTATAAATATCAAAATCTGTTAAAACTCTTTTTGCAGCCATCATCACTTGCAACATAGTGTCCACTTGGTTCGTACATTACTTGTTGGAGTTGTTGGTTTGTGCTTGAAGTATTAATTTTCTTATCAAGTGACTTGTTTGTTAATGCTAATGACCAAATTGAGTTGTGAATGTATGTTTGATTCAGGTTTGTGACAGGGAGAAGATGCTTTTTGTGCTTAGTGGTGATTACGTGATTGCAGCCTCTTTAAAAAATCTCTGGATTTGATGAATGTATTGCTGCTTTGACATCTGTCTCTCTCTCTCTGCACTTGAACTGAATGTGCCTTGGCCTAAGATTGATTAGACTAGCCTGTATTTTTCTTTCATAGACATAGTTGGCAGATGAATGGTTTTGTTTGTCAGATTAGTGAGTTTTCAATAACATTTGCTGTATCTTCTCTACTCTGTTCCCTGTTTAATTTTCCTTTTCAATCTTGTGAAACCTAGACACAACGCTCTACTTTGTCTGTGATATCTTGAGGACATCTGTTTGGGGGTGCACTTACCTACAGAATCCTTTACTTGACATAAATAAAGTGGCACTAGATGGTTTTCTTTGTGAATCATTTCTCACTGGTTGATTCATAGTTGAGAGAGTGCTGAACATGTCTTTGCTTTAGCAGATTGATATGTATTTGTAATCTTGTCTTTCCTCTTCCCAAGTAGACTTGTGAAGCTCTTTTGTCTATTGGTATGCGAACCAGAGATGATACATTCTTCTTGAAGAATGTTTCTTGTTATTATATGTTGCCAATTGGTTGACAAGGAACTCTGCTTCAGATGATAATAAATCTAATATGATTCTGTGTGATATCATATTTAAACCAAATGAGGAGGTTTACTTTCAATGGTCGTTTGAGGTTTTATATCAGAAACTTTTGTCCTTTAATTGCTTTGTTTGGGTAAAACATTCTCTCTGAAGACAAAGACTTTGATCTGACATCTCATCTTGTCCACAAACAGACTAGTCTTTGTGTCATTGGTTAAGATCAATATGCTCACATTTGCTTGTGACCTCGTCGTCTTGTTTTACTCTTCTTTTTTTCTCTCTTTTTTTTTTTTTTGGCATTTTCCGGTGCGACGTGGGAGGTGTGGCAAAGAGAAGTACAGTGGCGAAATTATTTCGCTGTATCATGACATGTAATTGAATGTGTGTTGTTACACTTTGTACGTACGTTGCTAGTGTTTAATCAGGCATTTTGGGGCTGATTTAAATTTTCGATTATGCTTAATTCCTTTTATGAATTTAGGAATGTTTTTTGGTTGCCAAAAGCTCCACTATATCATTAATGAAATAAAATTCCATCAGTCTTCTTACTATAAGATGTTCGAAAGCCCTCCAAATCGTTAAATTGAAAGAGTTTAGTTTTTTTTTTTTTATGAAACCTGAGAATATTGTACAACTTAATTTTCTCTCTGTTTTTGAATAAGTGTTACTTTGACATTTTTCACGGTGATTAAGAAATGTATATAATAGATTGATATATTTTTATTTAATGTATGATTAATTAAATAATAAATATTTAATTAAAAAATATTATTATTGAAAAGAATAAAAATAAATTTAATATATAAATTGTATTGCGATTGTAGAATGACATTTTTTTGAAATAAAATTAAAAATTTAAAGTGATACTTATTATGAAGCTGATGAGTATCCTCTAGGCATTATTTACTAGATGTATTCATCATAATCTCTATAAACTATAACATAAGTACTGTTTAGTTATGGATTTGATTTAACATAATAATAATATAAAAGTTTAGTTATAGAAATTATCATAATTAAAAGAATTATAAACAGAATGATTTAAATCTTACACACTGAATCAATTAATAAACATATTCATTCTCTTAAAGGAATACTCTTGGACATTTTTTAAATGTTTTTATCATAAAATAGTTTCTAGGAAGGAAAATGATCAAATTATATTTTATTAAAGAGTGCAAAAATACATTTATACATTTGAGTTACCTAATATATATTTAGGCTTTAAAATTATAGAACTTAAAAACGACTATTTGAAATAATGTCCTTTGTTTTCTTATTAACTTACATTTTTTGTGTTTTTAATGAAAATTCATCCAAATATGGTAAAAAAATTAAAAAGTATTTCATTCTTATACTTATTTTTTTTATGATTACATTGTTCTGTACATTGTTTATATTTTTGATTTTCTTTTGAAAATATAATATATACATGATCCTATAATTTATGTTGAATTCATAAAATACAAAAATTGTCATGTGTAAATAAAAAGTGTTTTATTTTATAACATTTATTGTATTTTTAAATCTGCATATAAACTTTTCTACAAAGTAATACTTTCTCCGTTTCAAATTACTTGTCGTTGTAGGGTAAATTTTTCGTTTCAAAATAAGTGTCGTTTTATAATTTTAATGCAAAATTTAATGATTTTATATATTATTTTATTTTTCTATTGGTTGAAATGTGGTTACATGTATAGATAATAGTGTTTTTATTTTGAGAATTTAAATGTTTTTTTAATTTGTGTGGAAAAACTTAAAACGACAACTAAATGAAACGGAAGGAGTATGGTGTTTCATATTTTCTAATGTTAATCTAGCTTACATTAAAAAGTTAAGAATATAATATTTCTTTTAGAAAATTATGTCATAACAATATTCGTTATAAAAATAATATAAAACTGCCTTAATATGTGTATATATATATATATATATATTGACAAGACTTTTGAGGTCATTTTATTAATTAACATATCAATATGTCAAAGATAAAAATGTATAAATATTTACATCTTTTCTGAATATTTAGATCTTTGAAGTTATTTTTAAAATTACTATTCAGTGTAAGGATATGACTAATCAAATTTATAAATTCAATGTAAGGATGTAATTCGGTTCAGGTTTAATAAATATTTCTCATGAGTTCAATATTTAAAATAAAACAAAAAATAAATAATATAATATAAAATATTGTATTAAAAGTTGATTTTTTTTTTAAAATAAAATATCTAAGTACAAGAAAAAAAGAAAATAAAACATCACAAATGATTAATTTATAGATTTTACAAAATTAATGAACTTAAAAGTAATAAAATTAAAAATTACTCCCTCTCTTTCATGCATTATACATGATGTTTTGTAAAAAACACAAGAATTAAGAAAATTTCACTTTTCTCTTAAACATTTTGAAAATGTAAATTTTAAAAATAATGCAACCCAATTATAAACGAAGATGTATAATCTAATTGGTTAAACAATTTTTAATAAAGTTAAAGTTGAAATAAAAATATCAAAAAATCTTATTATTTTTCATCATCTACTATGAAATAGAGGGAGTACTTTATTTTTTTCAATAAAATAAATATACAAATCTATTATTGTTGTGGCATTGAGTAACAAAATGATCTAATTTAAGCAAAAATTAAAACGGATTGTACACTGAATAGAGACCGGACTTTGAATTTTTATTAAGGACAATTCTCCTAAATATTTTTTTTAGTTTTTGTCATCAAAAAGGTTTTAAAAGAGAAAAATGACTAAAAATGTTTCATTAAATAAAAAATATTTTTTTTATTTTTCTCCAGGTTATTATATATAAATATATAAATATAAATAAATAAAAATAAAATTTTATAATTTCGAATTATATATTTCAAAAAATATTTTTAATTGTTTTAAATTTAGTTTTTTGATATTCAAAAATATTTTCTGTAACTATTTAAAAAAAATTATTTTGAATTTTTTTCATATTTTTGTATTTTTTAAAACAAATTCTACCTTAACTATAGATACTAAATCTTTATTAGTTAACTTTAGTATATTTACTCTTTAATAAAAATATTTTGATCATTTTCTTTCATAAAGGCTCTCTGAAAAAAAAAATGACTATCCTGAGAAATTATCTTTCTTAAGGACCACAATGTGTAATATGTTTACTTCTGATTAATTCCATAGGGTCCAAGTTAGAAAATCCAGATATGTACCTTCCTTTTAAATCAAACTAAACTAAAAACATCTTTTTGATAATTACAAACCAGTAGCCCAATTTTAACGTTTACAAAAGTTAACCCAAAATTATCCAAAGCATTTAAAACCCCAAAAAGATCTGGAAGCAATAAAAGCATCGAGTCATTACACATCTGATCAACAATCATCGAGTGTCTCGCCAGAGCTTCACCTCATAAACTAAAAAAAAAGACATCTCCTTTAGAACTTCCTCCTCCTCTCCTCCCAAAATGTTCAGATCCATGCTTGTCCGATCCTCCTCCTCGGCGAAGCAGGCCCTTCTCCTCCGCAGCTTCTCCTCCTCCTCCGTTCCCGAGCGGAAAGTCGCCATCTTGGGCGCCGCCGGTGGAATCGGTCAGCCTCTTGCTCTCCTCATGAAGCTCAACCCTCTCGTCTCTAGTCTCTCCCTCTACGATATCGCTAACACCCCTGGAGTTGGCCGCTGATGTCGGTCACATCAACACCAGATCTGAGGTATATATACTAGATTTGGAGTCTCTGATTCAATAAAGTCGTTTACTTTAAGGCCTTGAATGGTTTCAAAATGAGTTATCGATCGATCACTATAGGTTGTTGGGTACATGGGAGATGAGAACTTGGCCAAAGCTCTTGAAGGTGCTGACCTTGTTATCATTCCTGCTGGTGTCCCCAGGAAGCCTGGTATGACCCGTGATGATCTTTTCAACATCAATGCTGGTATTGTCAAGAACCTTGCCTCCGCCATCGCCAAGTACTGTCCTCATGTAAGCCACAAGAGCTTGATTGTTGATTTTGTTTGGTGTAAAAATATATCCTTTTGTTTGGTGTTTTCTGTTAAATGACAGTTACCTCTTTTGTGTTGAATCAATCAGGCGCTTGTTAATATGATCAGCAACCCTGTGAACTCTACAGTTCCTATTGCAGCTGAGATATTTAAGAAGGCTGGTATGTATGATGAAAAGAAGTTGTTTGGGTGTAACTACTCTTGATGTTGTTAGGGCCAAGACTTTCTAATGCTGGAAGGCTAATGTCCCTGTTGCAGGTTTGTGTTTGTGTTGCTTTCTTTTTTTTTTTACCTCTTTTGTAATCATATGGGTTCAAGGATGTTGTCTTTACAAAGCCTGAGTCTTTGAATGCTTGTTGTCTCTGCAGAAGTTAACGTTCCTGTGATTGGTGGTCATGCTGGTGTTACTATTCTCCCGCTATTCTCTCAGGTTATCTCTCACTTCCTCTCACTGTGGTTAAATGTCTTGTAACTTGTTCGACTAAGTCAACTCTGTTTTGTAAACAATGTAGGCCACTCCTCAAGCTAACTTGTCAAGTGACGTACTCACAGCCCTCACCAAGCGTACTCAAGATGGAGGTACAGAAGTTGTGGAGGCAAAAGCAGGGAAAGGGTCAGCTACATTGTCAATGGCGTAAGTACTCTCTTGTGATCTTCCTCACTTTTCTTGAGTCTACTTTTGAATTCCTAACTTGTTGATCTGATAGCTATGCTGGAGCACTATTCGCTGATGCATGCTTGAAGGGACTTAACGGAGTTCCAGATGTTGTAGAATGCTCATACGTGCAATCCACAATCACTGAGCTTCCTTTCTTTGCCTCAAAGGTAATCCTCTAAACTTAGAGCAACAATCAAACACACAATGTGCTCGTGACTCAGTTGATGAATGCTTTGGTTATGTGATTCAGGTGAGGTTGGGGAAGAACGGCGTGGAGGAGGTTCTTGATTTGGGGCCACTCTCAGACTTTGAGAAGGAAGGCTTGGAAGCATTGAAGCCAGAACTCAAGTCTTCCATCGAGAAGGGAATTAAGTTTGCCAACCAATGATTAAACCGATTTTGACTCGGTTTGTTTCTCCATTTTTCCGGTTACATCAAATAAAAATCCATATGTTCGAGGCTGTTTGGTTCATTGCCATAGCACAAAGATACTGTAACATGTCAAATTATGTTAGGATTCTTTCTTCCTTTTGGAACAGTTATACTTTTGTCATAAGCAGTCACAAGTGTGATTGGTTGGTTCTTCTAAATGATGCATCTGTGTTACCTTCTTTCTGAATTTGCAATTCTTTTCTTGTTTGGTTTATGGTTTCCTACAAAAGGAAAAAATCTTCTACAGAACTGTTCTTCTCTTTATTTACAAAAGTTTTGGTAAAATTCACTTGTTCGATGTTTCCTCAGTGCTCATGTCATTCTTTTGATGGATCATTTGATTTCATTCAAAACCAAGAAGCAATTTATGGTTTCACACTTACCCGTGGAAACAAAACACCTGCCTTTAGCAACGACCACGTCTGAACTCAAAGCATTATTCATGACACTTTTTACTTAAGCATTAAACATGCCCTCGTCACAACTTTAACTGTAGCATTAAACATACCAACTAACATTTGACATCTTTAAATGTATGTACTATATTAGACATGATGAGATATAATTATTAATCATTCCATTTTAAGTGTCGTTGTAGAGTTTTTTTTTTTACAAAATCATAATCGTTTTCGACTTTTGATGTAAAATTTATTAGTTTTATAGTATAATTTTTTTCTTAGTTAAAATATTATTACGTATATAGATAATTGTATTTTTTATAAAAAATATATAAAATTAATTATTTTTAATCCGTATGCACAAACAAAATGATACTTAATATTAAACAAATAGAGTATTATCTAACAAAGAATCAATCAAAAAATACAAGAGATAGCAGGAGAGAGGAAGGAAGAACATATCAACTAAAGGATAACACAAGGATCCATATTAGATCCAGCTTAAATAGGGTTAGAAAGTCAAATACCAAACGTTAAGAATCCTTCAGAATAATTAAACGGTTTGGGACAGTCCCACTATTAATGGTGATTAGTTATCTAAGTTGTAGTTGTAAAAAAAAGCTTGTAGTTGTAAATTATCCTCTATGTATCTGAAAAATCATTACAAGTGTGATGCATTAATCTCATAAAGATGAGTAATTCTCTCTCTAGAAATGATCTTAAGGTTACAGGCCTACAGCTAGATGTAGGAGGTTATTGAGAGATTGATTGGGGAAGAGTTTGTGAATTTTAAAAGTTGGTAGTTTTTAAAAAAGTTTGTAAATTTTTTAAAATATGTGAATTGTGAAAATATATAGAGAGAATTGGTAAAATAGTACATTTTGAATATGTTTGTCGCAATAGTATTTTATCTAAGATTTTTGTAGGGTTAAACTTTAACTATTGTTAATATGATTATACCTTTAGATTAATCTAAATATAAATTAATTAAAATATATAATATTTGTTAATAATTTTGTTAAAATATTTTAAAATTAAAATTAGAAATGTAAATACAAAAAAGGAAAACCGATTAACCTAACTTTTACCCTCTTCTCTCATCTTCTCTGCTAAGAGCTTTTTCTTCAATGATGATTTCTATCTTGTGTTTATAATTGTAGAATTAATAGGTAATCTGTTTGCATTTTCACCAAGATTAATCTTATTGTTTGTTTCTAGAGTATTTAACTAGATACCTGATTTTAGGATAGTTGAGAAACACGAGAGCGAGATCAACATCGAATTGAATCACGTTGAGTTTAAGTTGATAGTCACAATGAGAGTTGACCTAGGAACTTAGTGAACATATCAAATTAGCACTTAATGCGTGTCTAGAATAATTGGATCCACAACGAGAGTTGGCGTCTGATGAGTTAGACATATGATAGAAATCTCAACGAGAGTTGAATAGCTTATTTTTGAATTCGGGTCTAGGATTAATCTTAATTAAACCTTAGCTAGGCCTGGGCATTTTACCTGGACCCGAAGACCTGGACCGGAACCGACCCGAAAATACGGGTCCGGGTCCATGTAAGTACCCATTGGATCTTTTTTTTTGGACCCGCGGGTCTCAGTCGCGTTTCTTTATGTAATTTCAAGATTTCTTTTCGTTGATCGGATCGAGCACATAGATAGGAAACCCTAAGTCAATTCATTCTCTTTGGCTGAAGTCAATCTTCATCAAGATGGCTTACCGGTAATCTCCCATTCCCGTCGTCGAGAGACTTTAATAACTATATCATGCCATAAAAGGGGAGTGTAGGTGCTTAGACCTATAGCCCGAAATCTTCTCTTATAAGCCGACATAACATATTCAACAACAGATTAAGTCGACATAACATCCTCACGTTCAGTTCGGGTCCGGGTCCTACCCGAGACCCGACCGGGTACCCGAAGTACCCAAAACTTTCTTAGGTATATTAGGTAATTGGATATATTTTTGATATTCGAATACTTTTTAAAGTTTCGGATCCGGGTTCTCGGGTATAATTTCAAAATTTGGGTAAAATTTTAGATTTTACAAAAATATAATTAGGGTATTAGCGTAAAATTTTGGGTATCTTTGGATTTTTTGGATAAATTTTCAGGTATTTTTGCGGTTCTTCGGGTATTTTGAGATTTTTGGGTACTTTTTGAGTTTTCGAGTCTGATTTGGGTATTTCGGGTCCTAAATATTCGGACCGAACCGGATCCGAAATGTGTCCAAAAATTATGGGTATCTTATGGGTACTGAAATTATAGACCTGAATCGACCCTGAACCGACCCGGACCCGACAAGACCCGACCCAGAATCGACCCGAAAGTTATAAGTACCTATATGGGTCCAAATTTCTAGGACCTGAAAGACCCGGATCCGACAAGACCCGACTCAAACCCGACCCAAAGATCCGGTTGCCCAGGCCTACTCTTAGCATCTATATATTTGAGTTCTGACCTATTCAAATTCCCAAGATCTAGCTTCTTTCATATCTGGTTACAAACCAATTTAATTGCTTATTTACTATTTTATTATAGTTGTCTAGTTTAATCTATAAACTTAAAGTCTATTGTGGGATCCACGCCCCATGTGGATTCGATTCTTAAGTATTGCAATCTATCTCTTATTTGAAAGAGTTGCTCTAAGGATAATTTGAGCAATATCAATATAGAATACAAAGGAGGAGGATTGGGTGCTTCAAGGAACCTCTTCAAACATCAAAAGAAAGAACAAGCATTTAAGCGCAATGGGTTAGACTTTATGAGTTTAGTGATAGAGGAGAATATTTGGAAAATATTCTAAATATTATGATTATTTAATTTATTATTTATTAATAGGATAATTACTTTTGTTGTTTAAGGGTTTTATGGTTTTCTTATATATAGATATTTAAGCTTAAGTTTGTATTTAGTTTATGATTTGATAATAAAAAAAGTTTTCAAAATTGTGAAAATTTATGCTATTATTATGCTAAGAATACTATTGAAGATTCGAGAAAGAGTTTTTGTTGGAAGATGTTTTGGAATCGAAAACCTTGATCAAGATTTGATGAAGAATGTTCTCCAACCTGAAGAGAATGATGCAAATAAATATTTAGAAATATTTTAAATATTTTTTATTAATTGTTTTATTAAATAGAGATAAGCATTAGGAATATTTTTGGTTTTATTTTCCTTTTCTACTATTATTTATTTTCGATAAACATGTTTACTATAAGAAATTATGATTAAACTTATGGATAAATGGTTAGATTCAAATTTCTAAGGACTTAATACTTTTTTATCGGTATAAATAGTGAACTCTTGGATATGTGAGTGTCACTTTTCATTGATTTATAATACAAGAGCTTTTGCTTTTTTAATATTGTGCTTCCGGCTAGAATATTGATGTTTTCAACAAATTTAAGAAAACATTGATCTTAGTCATTCGAAAACTAAATAAGATCCTTGTGTTAACCTACATAATTCAGACTCCATTGCTTCTCAAGAGAAGCCTCCTTGCTCAGCCTGAGCCTGCCCCTATAAATGAGCCTAACGAGCATGAGACTAAGCCCCCTACCGAGCATGAGCCCTTAACTAAGTTAGTTTCCTGCTCTATTACCTATGTTGGCAACTTGGCATATAGTCCTTAGCCTATCTTGCTTAACAATCAGAGGGCTGACATGACTCCAATAAGGTTGTGCAGTACGATGGTTTGAAAACGCCTATTTCTACAAGTTTTGCTCTGTACAATGCAATAATTCATCAAACTGGTGTAACTTGCATTCTTGTTGATGTTTCAGGGCGTTTCCTAGAATAAGGAATGTTGTTGTATTTCTTGCTGTTGTGTTACAGGTTTTTCTTCTTATTTAAAGGAAGAGCTACTCTCTTTCTTTTCAGATCGTAGAAGATGTGTCTATTCTACATTGTTAACACATGGTTTATGCTATTTTGTTAAAAACGTGTTTAATTTTTCACACTTTGAAAACATTGTTGTTGGAATGTAATGTCATGGAGAAGTCTATGAAAGAGCAACACTTTACAACATCGGATGTGATAAAGATGAGATGGAAGTAGTGGACATACTAAAGTTAAACTACACCAGTAAATAAATAATAAAATAAATAAAGATAGACAGCCTGAATCTAGAAGGCGAATGTTGAAGAAGTGAACTCAAAATGTTTTAAAAAGATGCCAGTTTTTTGATCAAATTTTTGAAAGAAAATCAAAATTGCTCCCGGCGGAGCTCGAACCCGCGACCTTCGGCTCATAAGACCAACGCTCTAACCAACTGAGCTACGGGAGCTTTACATTCTATTATCTTTTAACAAAAATTAAAGAGATTCATATACATCCCAATCATCAGTTATTTCATTTCATATCTTTTTGTTTGTCTCCAAAAGCTAAATAATAAGATTAGAAGTGATGTGGTTTAAAACTTTTGTTTTCTCAGTTGTGTTGAAACAATAGTAGAATATTAACATCCATTAATAAGAAAACAATAATAAAGGAAAAAGGAGAAGAATATATACTGAAGAAACAGATGATCTTTCAAGCCATCACGAGTTTTCTCTCCCAATCACTCTAGCATTCCTTTAAATCAGCAACACACCCTCTGGGCCGGTGCCGGCGCCGGAGGCGCCTCTCCCTCCCTCTCCTCTCTTTTCTTTTTGCTTTCTCTTCATCTACCTCAACATCTTGTCGATATGCTTGATGTTCTGTGCTCGTCGGATCTAGTCGGAAATTTGTTTTGATTTTAACGGTGTCAGATTCGGCGCGTTTTGGAGTAGCAGCGAGATCTGCAGGAAGGTGGAAAAGGAGAGAGAGTCGACTTTGAGGGTTTCGAAAGAGTCGGATCTGGTTTTCCCTCTTTAGATCTCCGGCGACTTCGATTTGACGGCGGCGGGTGGCTCGGCGAGGCACCTCCCCCAACTTGGATCTCCATTGCTTTGCGACGGTGAGTTTAACGAAGAGAATATAAACAGAAAAGGGACAGAGTTTTGATTCCCTCTTAGGGTTGACATGAACCAAGATTCGAGCCGTTGAAGTGTTATCTGGAGGAATCAGTTTGCGGCGGTTGGTGTTAGAGTCTCTACACACAGCGTTGGAGAAGAGTAGAATATTTGTATCAGGCGATATGGAATCTACATCTCTGAAACTTTGATCATGTTCCTTACGAGCCGCATCTGTCTTCAAGCACCCGTCTTTCAGTCTGGATCAATGTGTCCAGTTTTTTTAGGCTGAGGATCGTAATATTGAACGCCAAGACGTGAGTCAGCCCCGATAGTGCGCCATTGGTGAAGCTCTTGGGAGACGAAGATCAATGCCAATCCTTAGGGACCATTAGCTCGGTTAGGTTTGTAATCGTGGTTTGGCTTGTGTCTTTGAGTTAATAGACGTTTTCGTATCATTAAGTCGAATTTAGGAGGTTTTAAGAGTCAGATGCTTCGAGTCTTGGAATATTTTCGATTCTATGTTGGTTATGAACCGTGTGCCTAATTACCGATAGTCTTGAGTCAAATCTGAAAGCGCTTTGGTGTTGATATTATTAATCCTTGATCTTCACGCAAATCCTGTGGTGATTAACAATTTGTACTTGAATGAGTCCCATATTCGACTCAAAGTCTATTTGTGTACATTATGATCTCGTTCTATGGTACAATTTAGGGCCCAAGAAACGGTTCAACTCGGGTCGTGAGTTAAACTCGTTTCGTTGTGGTGAAAAATACAGCGATGTAATTGATCAGATTGCATATGATCCAACTTAGTGTTCCTAGGTGTTATTAGATCGTGTCATTTGTAGGGCTGAGCATTTTACCCGATACTCGAATCCATACCTGATTCCATACCCAAACTTGATCCGAAAAACTCAAACTGAAATTCGAACCGAAATAGCAAAATACTCGAATAGGTATTGAATTAGGAGAGAATGAATATCCGATCTTAAACAGTTAATATCCAAGCTCGAATGGATACCCGATAATTACCAAACATATGTATAATTAATTATATATTTTTAATTTAGTTCTCTCATTTTTTCCAGTTAACCATAATGGTTGCAATCGTTCACCTTATTGGATAATGAAAATTAATGTTTGAGCCAGAGAAAAAAAAAAAAGAAAAACAAGAAAGATAATAGCATTAGCTTTAATAACAGTCACTGATAAATGTAACTTGAGTTTTTTACACTCTGATCCATAACATAAACAAGAAGAAGAGAAAATAAACACTCAAGGACAAATCTTTGAAGGATAGGAATCTCTCTATGACCAGCCAAACCAGTAGTCAAGAATGTAGACCAGACCCAAAGAGAATGGGTAAAGCAAGTATGCTATGAAACAAGTCCAAAGAGGATACGTTGTGCGGAAGCTAGCAAAACATCCCATCACCAGACAGACTATGAGAATCACCAACACTTCTGATGAGAAGTTCCATGTCAGTCCTCGAACGTAGACGATTGCTAAGAACACCGAGAGACACAGAATGTTGTTCATTGTCACTCCACCACATAGCTACACAAAGAGAAAAATGGTTTTAGTAACAAGTATAATGAGACAAGAAGATGGTCATTCATGGAAATAAACAGACCTCTGAGAAAGTTAAGGAGGCGGTTCTGATCTTTTTGCGGGAGGCGAAGATGATGGCAGAGACGGCTTCACTTGAGTTGGTGGCTAGAGGCAAAGCTATGAAGGAAATGAAGAAGGATGGGATCCCTGTAGCTGCAGAGAAGTTGTTAACTGTGTCCACTAAAGGATCAGCAAATGCAGCTGCAATGGCTGCTCCTAGCAGTAGCAGTAAAGCTGCTTTAATGGTGATCCATTTTGGGTCTGCAACTTCACCAGATTCCTCATCATTCTCACCATTTTCATTGTCTCCCAACAAAGCATGCTCTCTCTTTGTTTGCTGCACAAAAACAATTGTGTTAGCTCCAGTGAGGTTTAGTGACTCAAGCGTGCTCTAAAAGGGTGTTTACTTACCACATGGAAATGGTCAAGGAACTTCATTGTTCTAGGACCAGCATCAGGACCAGAATGACCAGAAGCTCCCATTGCCTGAATAAGCCAATGTTTAATCCCACGGACAAACTCTTCTTGATCAACTTGTTCATCAAGAGTCTTATCAAAATCTTGGAGAACTCTTCCCACAGCATCATCTTTGTCAAAATCTATATCCTCAAAACTGATACCAATGATGAGCGCCTTAAGCTCAGTAGCTGACAAGTGTCCATCCTTGTTTGCATCAATTGTGTCAAACAACCTAATAAACAGTTTTGACTTTAAAGCACATGATGAAACCGAGTAAAGTGCTGAAATAAAGTTTGCTCTCTCTCTCTCTCAGTGACTTACTTTCGGATGACATGTTCATCAGGCTGACCTTCATCATCAAGAAGCCTTCCCAAAGCATGCTGTTTCAAGTGCTTTAGGATTCCTGATATAACATGCTTGTGCTTAGCAAAAGCAAGCCTTCTCCTTTGGATCCATGGTTGGAACACCTATATATATCATCATCACACAAGGAAGATAAATCTCATAAGCAAGATGGAGAAAGCAAAAAAAAAAAAACAAAGAGACACCAGTCTAGTGGCTATGTACCTGGTATACACAGTAAGAGATCAACATTAGAACCGAGAGGATTAGAGCAACCAACACAGCCAAATGTCTTCCAGATGTGGAGTTCAACACTTGTGGAAGCTGGACAATGACAAACGGAATAACTGATATAGCCATTATTCTTGCAGCATAGCTGGTCCACACATCAACAGTCACACCAGAATCTATAGACACAAAACAAAAAACAACAGTTATTAGTATTTCACTTTGTGTATGACATGAGTTACACTCTTGTTACCTTTAAGGTGGAAGCCTTTGGTGTCTTGGTTGTTAACAGCAATGTTATCACGAAGGTCACACTTGCCAACAACAGTGCAAGTTCCCCAGATTACAGTGAGAAGCATAACGGTGGAGCCAGCAAGCAAACCCATTCCCACAGATACTTGGCTTTGTGCAGTTTCTGCATCTCCAGAAAGTCCAGACACTGCAAATAAAACCCAAGGCAAAGAGAGACCCCATCAAGACAAAAAAAAAACAAAACTTCACAAAGAAAAAAACAAAGATTCTACTGAGACAAAAAGAAACAGAAGATGACAGAGACATTAGCTCATCAGTTAACATCAAAGTATCATCATCACTCACAGAACCTAACAAAGATTCACTTTTTATCTCTCAATAATCAAACAGTAACAAGAAAGAACCAACCTTTCAGTTACCATCAAAGTATCATCATCATCATCATCATCATCATCATCACTAACAAAGATTCACTTTTTATAAGAAAGAATCAAACTTTGCACCTACCCATAATAAGCATAGCGTCAGGAAGAGCTCCGAGCATGGGAAGAAACAAACCACCGACGATCCCAGGCCCCAAGATCTCGAGCAAAAGCTCACTTCCGGCGGAGAGATACGTCGCCGCCGTGAACATGAGAAACCCATAAACCAGAATCAAGAACACGTTCCCAAGCGCCGTCTTGGTACACGGCATGAACCCATACGTCTGTTCACAAGCCTCCTCTTTCTCCTCAGCCGAGACCACCGTCTTGATGATCGATCCAGAGCCGAGCCCTCCACCGTCGATTCCATCGGAGATAAGATTGGTCGAGGAAGGATGTAAGGAGACGAACCGAGCGTAAGCCGATGAGGTGAAGAGCAGGAGGACGAGGAGAGAGAAGAGAGATCTGAGTCTCATGATGATGATGTGTTCGAAAAGAAAAAGCAAAGGACGATGTTGTGTGGAGGAGTGAGTATGTATGAATATATAATCGGAGCTTTTATTACAGAAGATATGTTTCCATTGTGTGTATAAATCGTGTGGGGCAGTAAGGAAGATGAACAGAGTAGAAACTTTTTACCATTTTAACCCTATCATTTTCGTTTTAAATTTTTACCGTATTGGTATATACAGAATCTAATATAAAAATAAATTTTATCCAAAATCTATTAAATAAACATTTTAAAGTTTTTTTATAAAAATAAATCTTGAAAAAAAATGATTAAAAGAAATTTTTTATTTTAAAAATTTTGATATTTGTTTTTTAATTTTAAATCTCATTTTTAAAATTCGATCCGATAACTCTAAACTTTAATTCAATGAGTCTCAGTGTTTATTTATACTATTTAATAAATTTTATTTTATTTTTTTTGAAATTATTTTAATGATAAATAAATTTAAATATATTTTAAAGTATTTCTCTAAATTTATTGGCTGAGGTAATAACTCTTTTGATTAAAAAATATTTATCCGCTTCAAAAAGAAGAAGATAACAAAGAAATTATTGACAAAATAAAAGTCTTGGATAATTACTACTACCTCCGTTTCGATTTAGTTGTCGTTGTAGAGAAATTTTTTTGTTTCAAAATAAGTGTCGTTTTATAATTTTAATGTAAAATTTATTAGTTTTGTTTGTTATTCTATTTTTCTATTGGTTGAAATGTGGTTAGGTGTATAGAAAATTGTGTTTTTATCTAGAAAATATGTAAAATTAAATAGTTTCTTAATCTGCGTGTAAAACCTAGAACGACAAGTAAATCGAAACGGAGGGAGTACCTACATTAATGGCCTTCCTCAAAATTCAACACTGAATTGTTCAGCCATTTGTCTCTTTTTACTTTATACTACCTCCGTTTCACTTTACTTGTCGTTTTGAGTTTGTGCACACAGATTAAGGAAATATTTAATTTTACATATTTTCTAGATAAAAACACAATTACATATACACCTAACCACATTTCAACCAATAACAAAATAGAATAACATATAAACTTAATAAATTTTGCATTGAAATTATAAAACGACACTTATTTTGAAACGAAATTTTTTCTTACAACGACATATAAACTGAAACGGAGGAAGTAATCGTTTAATCCAAGTGAATAATATACGACCCCAAAAAGTACAATAACATATATTTAGTTGTCATCAATTTGGCTATATTTTATCATGAATGTTAAAGCATCTACATGAATTTAAAAATATTGAATCAGCGAATATGCTTGTTCTATGTTTTAAAAATAAGTATAAGAAATACTTAAAACTGGTTTGAACGTTAATCCAACAACTTTTGGGTCTATTTAAAAATTAATGTAGGTACGGGGCTGCTAAAAGAAAGAACTAGGTAAGGGTAATTCGGGAACTGCAAATGTAGCTTAGAATCGTTCGTTAGTCGTTATTACCGGATTTGGCTAAGAGGTGACACGTGTAAGATTAAACCTATCACAAGGGCTAATAATAGTTTAGTCAACACTTGCCGACACGGTAGATACTATAAAAAAACATCAATTCAAAATCTAATACTAATTAAAGGATAAATATGTTTATGAGAGTCCTGTCAAAAAGAATGTTTCTGCTCGGTTCAGGATTTTAAAAAGTATTTACCGAATCGAAACCAAAATTAAAATTTCGGTTAAGTTTTCACAATTTCGATTTCTGGATTCAGATTTTTTTTCCAGTTATTAATGATTTGGTTGACCTTAATTTAATTGGGCCACACTAGTATAAAAAGCCCTTAAAAGTGGTCCAATTTTGAATATCTTATTTAAGCTTAGGGTTTATCATCTGCAGATTCTGTATATAGAAAGACTTGTCGCGGGAATCGCGGGAGAAGCTTGTCGCCGGAGAGTTCCTTATCGCCGGAACTCGATTCGGCGGCGCTAAACCCTAATTTCCCTCTTATTGTTGGACTGAATCGAAGATAAGGCAATGGTGAAAGCCGAAGTGAACACTGAGACTCTTGATGACACCACAACGAAAGACAATAAGCACCACCGTCGCGTGGTTAGCTCCGCCGACGCCGTAGATAGGAAGTTCAAGAGAACTGTTCTCTGCGTGGCCAAACCGTCTTACCTTCTGAGTCTTCTTGAGCGAAGTAGTACCCGATGCAGTTACCTCAAACGGTTGCCTAAGATACTTAGTGAGATGCTTTGCCAGAGAAACTGGAGAGAAGCAAGCGGTGTACTTAGCGTGTTGATGCAAGGGACAATGAGAGATGGGTCTCCTACCATGAACCGCCTCAAATACGAGGTTCTGTCTTTTTTTTTATGAAACTAGTTCTTTGCTTTATTTATTATTGCTCTGTCTGTTTCTTACATGTTACTTTCTCTTGTTTTGTCTCCAGAAATGATGGAACTAGTGATTTGCTTGTTTGTTGTTGTTGCTGTCTGTTCTTTACATGTTTTTTTTGTCTTATCTCCAAAGATGGTGGAACTAGTACTCTGTGTTGTTTGTTGCTCTGTCTGTTTTTACATGTTCCTTTCTCTGTTTTTTTTTTTGGTTTAGTCTCCAATGGAAACTTGTGCTTTGCTTGTTTATTGTTGTTGCTGTCTGTTTCTCTTACAAGTTTGTGTTTTATCTCCAAAGATGGAACTTGTTCTTTGTTTTGTTTGTTGTTACTCTGTCTGTTTCTAACATGTTTTTGGTTTGTGTTTATTTTTTTGCAGGCTCAAATACAGATTCTGAGTCAACCTGACAAAAACAATGTTGAGGAGATTGCAAGAATATATGATACTTGGATTGGGAAGATTGGTAAACAGCATAAAGAGGTCCCTCTTTTTTGATTTTCATTGTTTAGCTTGGTTGTGTTTGCAGATACTTACATTGTGCAGGGGAAGAACTTGTAGTTATCTTTTGATTGAGTATTGTTCCAAGGCTTGAGGCTAACATTGACTTTTAACTGTTTGGACAGGAGAGGCTATTGGTTTGGTTCGAACAAATTTGTCATTTACTCGAGCATGGTCTGGAGAAGGAGGCTGAGTATGCTGCAATTGGTACAGTTTGATGATATCTTGAACTAGTGTGTGTTAGGATTCATGTAGCTTGCTTTTGAATGCATATGCTATCTTGTAATTGTTTATATTATCATAAGGTTCTTGCTTGAATTAGTTTTGATGGCTGATCTTCTTCTTTTTGGTAGCATAATGCGGAGCCGTGATTTGGGGAATCTGCCACGAACCAATCTATATATAGGAATCACATGTTACAGATTAGGGGTGGGCATTTTACCCGATACCCGAACCCGTACCCGAACCCGATCCGAAAAACCCGAACCGAAATCCGAACCGAAATAGCAAAATACCCGAACGGGTATTGATTTAGGAGAGATTGGATATCCGAACCCGAACGGGTAATACCCGAACCCGAATGAATACCCGAAAATAACCGAACATAACTATACTTAACCTTATATTTCTAGTTTACATCTCTTATTTTATTTAAAATATTTATATTTATGTTACACAAACTTTAAAATCATACAATAAACATATAATTATGGACAAAATGATTTGATACTCACTTAAAATGTATGTCAACCTTTTTGTTTCATGTATTAACAAAAGTTACATTCAATTTTTTTTAAAAAAATAACCAAATCAATGTCTTTTTATTTTTGACATGTATCTCCAAATCTATTTAATCATTCAATCTATTAAAAATAAAAACTTAGTTCAGTAAAAATTATATTTTTAAATACAAAAAACTTTAAAAATGATTTTTTTTTTAAAAGTCTAAATATCCGAACCCGACCCGAAATAACCGAACCCGAACTCAAAATACCCGAACCCGACCCGAACTACAAAAATACCCGAACGGGTTCTATAACCCTATACCGAAATACCCGAAAATCCGAAATACCCGACCCGAACCCGAACGGGTATCCGAACGCCCACCCGTATTACAGATTGTGGTGTCGTAAATATTCAAAGGAGTTGGAGCCTAAAGATGTAGACTCCAGTGACATATCTAACATGTCGGAGTCAGGATCTGGTGTTATGGCTGAGTGTTCACCTAGGAACGAGTTTGTTTACTCTGTGGAGTCTGCGAGTTCTGTTAGAAACGTGTCAGAGACCTCTGTCAATTATGAAGTAAATTCTCATGTGTCCACGCGTGACTCAGGGTCAGTGGTGGAGGTTAAAGTAAAACTGAATAGAATAGGGAAAGTAACCTGAGGGCGAATTGGAGTGCGACTAAGGTTTACCGGTTTTCCTCTTCTCCAAGGCACTGCGCCGTCTCCTGTCATCGTTTTCCGATGGTTGGGGTGTCGGTTCCGACCGTCGAGGGGGATGATACACAAATCTCTAAGGTAATTGCGAAGTCTCCGACAACGAAAAGTTCGTGGGTCTCGGTAGTGGAGCAGGGACAATCTGTTCTGAAAAAATATGAAGTTGAAGTATCCGTAAAGGATGGTGTGCGATCAGTTAATGTTCCAGAGGAAGTGTTTATCGATGCTGTGCCATTGTGGGAAGATTTCTTGATCGGAAAATTCTTGGATAAGGCTCCACATATTGCAAAGATACATGCAATTGTGAACACAATATGGACAGAGGGGGATAAATCTCAGTTGGTTGAAGTTTTCCCTATCAATGCAACTACGATGAAGTTTAGAATATGTAACTCTTCTGTTCGCAGCAGAGTTTTACGACGAGGAATGTGGAACTTAGCCGAGGTTCCAGTTGTCATGTCGAAGTGGTCTCCATTCCCAGAGGAATCACAACATGAAACAAAAGCCATACCAATGTGGGTACATATGAAAAATGTTCCCATCTCGATGTTCTCGTGGAAAGGTTTGAGCTTTGCTGCTAGTCCATTTGGGGTTCCTAAGCGGTTACACCCTGAAACTGCACAATGCTTAAATATGAAGGTAGCAAAGATTTTTGTTATTGCGGATCTTACGAAAGACTTGCCAAAATCAATGAAGTTCAACTACCAAGGGAAAGAGACAATGGTTGAATTTACATACCCATGGCTTCCTTCCAAATGCTCCAATTGTAACAAATGGGGTCATTTGGTTAAAGCATGTCAGGCAGAAAAAAGACACGTAAACTTGGCTAATGAAGAGCCAACTGTCAAAGAGAGTGAGGAAGCTACGAAGGACAAAGAGTCAGTGGGGAAGGACTCTGAATCAAGTTGTGGCCAAGGAAATGAGGCTGCAACAGAGGATACAGAGAGAGAGAGAGAGAGAGAAAATGGGAGTGAACAAGTGGCTGGAAATAGCTTGGAGGTGGAATCAGCTAGTGGGGATGCTGCTGCAGAGATCACTCTGCAGGAGGATCAGAATACTCAGACAGAAGCTGGCTGGTCTCGGGTTTCTCCGGGGAAAGCATGTCGATCCCCAGACAAATCAAAACAATCTCTTGAGTATGGAAAAGTGTCGATCTTATCCAATTCACGGTTCTCGGTTCTTTGCCCAGCGGAGGAGGAAGGAGAAATTTTGGAGCAGGAGGAACATGAGAAAGAGACAGTGGCATCAGAGGTGGAGGAAGAGGATAACTTAACCCACTTGGATACTGAGACTTTAGAGGAAACAGAGGTAGTAGAAAACACAAGTGGAAAAGAGACTATCCTTCCAAGGCGATCTCTCCCTCGGAGCTCAAAAACAAACCATAAGTTTCTTGCTGAAAACTCTGTTCAAAATACTAAGGATAAAGATCTTAGTATTT
Organism: Moricandia arvensis; assembly: GCA_905132765.1. Taxonomy (NCBI): domain Eukaryota; kingdom Viridiplantae; phylum Streptophyta; class Magnoliopsida; order Brassicales; family Brassicaceae; genus Moricandia; species Moricandia arvensis. The sequence goes on along the minus strand of CAJHQP010006461.1, from coordinate 5,547 downwards.
TGAATAAAACGATCTCTCGAAAGCATTATTAATGTCGGGATTCTTCTGGAATATCAGAGGTTTCAACAAAAAAGTCAAACACAAAGTGGTGAAGGATTGGGTTCGCCAAGGCAACTTTCAATTTGGGTGTTTAATCGAAACTAGAGTAAGGGAAAACAGAGTAGCGAGAATTCTCTCATCTGTATTTCCAGGATGGTCAGTTCTCCATAATTATGAGCATGGCAGATTAGGGAGAATATGGGTTTTATGGAGTCAATCAGTGAGGATCACTCCTTGTTTCAAATCGATTCAAATGATAACTTGTTCGATTCTAAAAGAAGGGAAGGCTGAGGGATTTTTCTGTTCGTTTATATATGGATTGAATACTCCAGAGGAAAGAGGAGCCCTCTGGGAGGACTTGCAATCTCATCATGATTCACCACTGTTTAGTAATAAACCATGGCTGATTCTTGGTGATTTCAACGAAACCATTGCGATAGATGAACACTCAGTGGCTGGACAGAGTATCTCAGCCGGTATGCGAGATTTTCAGCACACAATCAATTACTGCTCCTTGACAGATATGGCTTACCAAGGTCCCCGGCTAACTTGGTGTAACAAAAGGGATGATGATTTAATATTTAAGAAACTGGATCGTACGCTGATGAATATTGCTTGGATTCAACATTATCCTCAAACTTATTGTGTTTTTGAGCCGGGTGGATGCTCAGATCACTTAAGATGCCGTGTTGTGCTAGAACCAGAATTGATTAAGCCGCGCCGGCCTTTCAAATTCACCAGCGTCCTTGCGGAGATGCCTGGTTTTTTACCTCTTCTGAATGACTATTGGCAAGATACAGCTCCTCTGTTTAACTCCACATCAGCTCTGTTTCGGTTTTCAAAGAAACTAAAGTCCTTGAAACCTCTTCTGCAAAATCTAAGTAAAGAAAAGTTTGGTGATATTTCGAGGAAAACTAAAGAGGCTTGGACAACACTGTGTGAATGTCAGAGTAATACAATGACAAATCCCACGAGCCAGGCCATGGAAGATGAAAGACGAGCATATGATCGATGGGCTCTTCTCTCTGGGATAGAAGAGAAAATTCTTAGTCAAAAATCAAAGTTGAAATGGCTGAAGATAGGAGATGGTAATAGTACACAGTTTCACCTGGCTGTGAAAAACAGAGAGGTGCGCAATGCTATTCATGAAATCCAAAAGGCTGATGGAACTTTGGCTACAACGCAGGAGGAAATTAAAAAAGAGGCAGTGACATATTTCAGTTCTTTCTTATCCCACAAGCCTGACGACTGGAAAGGGATCTCAGAAACAGAACTGAGAAATTTATTAAATTTCGAGTGTCAGGATCAGGATCAAGCAATGTTGAGCCAAGCAGTTACTAGAGAAGAGATTAAGTCTGTTCTCTTCGCGATGGCTGGGAATAAATCACCAGGTCCTGGCGGTTTTACATGTGAATTCTATAAAGCGGGATGGTCTGTGATAGAAGATGACTTTGTTGTGGCTGTTCAATCATTTTTTGATACAGGCTTCTTACCAACAGGTATTAACTCCACTATTCTAGCTCTTATCCCGAAAAAGGAACAAGTTATTCAGATGAAGGATTACCGGCCTATTTCATGCTGCAACGTCATTTATAAATTGATCTCCAAGATCTTTGCCAGGAGGCTGAAGCGAATTCTTCCTCAATTCATCTCTTCGAATCAGTCGGCGTTTGTTAAGGATAGACTGCTCATGGAAAACGTGTTACTTGCCTCTGAACTTGTCAAGAACTACCACAAAGATACTATCTCTTCTCGCTGCGCTGTGCAAGTGGATATATCGAAGGCTTTTGACACGGTACAATGGCCTTTCATACTGTCAATGCTCACAGCAATAAAAATCCCAGATAAGTTCATTCTCTGGATCAAGAAATGTATTGAGCTCGCGTCATTCTCTGTCCAAATCAATGGAGAATTGGCAGGATATTTTCATAGTGGAAGAGGTCTCCGCCAAGGATGCTCCTTATCTCCATATCTCTTTGTGATGAGTATGCAGGTACTTACTAAAATGTTAGACTGAGCGGCTACAACCAAGGCAATAGGCTACCACCCTTATTGTCAAGAAATCAATCTCACTCATCTCTCATTTGCTGATGATATGCTAGTTTTCTCTGATGGTAAAAGAGAATCAGTTCAAGGCATCATTAAAGTCTTTGAGGATTTTGCTTCTGTCTCTGGCCTCAAAATCAGTCTTGAAAAATCAACTATCTTCATTGCTGGGGTAGAAGAACAATAAAGGCGTCAATGCTTGATAATATCTCCTTGGCTGCAGGTACTTTACCGGTGAGATATTTAGGTCTTCCTCTACTTACTAAAAGAATGTCAGCCCAAGATTATAGTCCTCTGGTGGAAAGAATACACAAGAAAATTACCTCCTGGACAACAAGACAGCTCACCTTCGCTGGAAGACTGCAACTCATTGGGTCAGTTATACATAGCTTGACCAATTTTTGGATGTCCGTCTTCAGACTCCCCAAGCAATGTATCAGAGAAATAGAACAACTTTGTTCTGCGTTCTTATGGTCCGGTCCAGATTTGAATACGAAAAAAGCAAAAGTTTCCTGGAAATTTGTGTGTAGACCAAAGGAGGAAGGTGGGTTGGGTATTCGTTCACTTGACGAAACTAATAAGGTTTGCATATTAAAACTGATCTGGAGAGTTCTATCGTCAACATCTTCTCTGTGGGTTCACTAGATTAGGAGATACTTAATTCGTAAAGGATCAATATGGAATGTGAATTCAAAAAGCTCTCTTGGCTCCTGGCTATGGAAGAAACTTCTCAAGTACAGAAACCTTGCTCAACCTTTAACAAGTGTTGCGATTCAGAGTGGATCCACTACTTCTTTTTGGTTTGATGCGTGGTCGCCATTGGGGATACTGATGGAGAAAGCAGGTCCTCATGGATGCATAGACACGGGTATTCCAATAAATGCGACAGTAGAGATGGCAGTGCAGCGCTACTGACGGAGACGACATCGAAGAAGCATTCTTATGGATATTGAGAGTGAGATCTTGAAACTCAGGAACCAAGGCCTAGTCCCTGGTGATGATATCCGACTATGGAAGGGTTCAGATGATGGGTTTAAACCGCACTTTAATGCTCATCAGACTTGGCAACTAACTCGCATGGGCTGTCCGGAAGTCTCTTGGTCTCGAGCCATTTGGTTTTCAATGGGGACTCCTAAATATTCCTTTATAGCTTGGTTAGCAGCTCTTAACCGTTTGGCCACAGGAGATCGTATGCTCCAATGGAACAACAATGTTGTTGGAAGTTGTAGTCTCTGCTCATCGCCAACTGAGTCAAGAGATCATCTTTTCTTCAGGTGCAACTTTTCAGAGGTGATATGGCGTGATCTCACATGGAAGCTGATTGGTACTCAATACACAAGCCAATGGGATAATGTATTATCTTTGTTACGAGGTAACATACGAAACAAGACAACAACATTCTTGGTTCGATATGTTTTTCAGGCTCTGATACATTCCATATGGCAAGAAAGAAATGGAAGGAGGCATGGTGAACCTCCCAAAAATCCGGCAACCATCATCAGATTTATTGATAGAGCAGTGAAAAATAGGATTGATAACTTTCGAGGCGCTGGAGGAGGTAGTCTTGACCATGCTTTTGCAGTTTGGAGTGATTCAAGATAAGAGAACTATTTTTTTAAAAAAAGTTAGTGATTCTACACTTTACATTACAAACAACAACGACGCATCTATTGTAAAAACGTTTTTTTTTTGTTTCGAATAAATTTAACATTCATTCAAAAAAAAGAAAAAAAAAGAAAGTAAAACTGGAGAATGTAAAAGTAGAGAGTCCTCAGCATTTTACCGAACCGCCACAAATCTATGCCTCATCTGAAGAAAATGATGAGGCTTTGGAAGATGGAGTTGCATTTGATCCCGTTGTTATTCAAATTCTTGATTTGTTTTTGCTTTAGCTCGCATTATGCTGTATAAACCCACAACAAATTCTGTTGATTTCATGAGTTCTGTTGTTGTTGTTTTTGGTTTTGTTAGGGGACATGGATCCATGGTTGCTTCCTTTGAAACCACCAGAAGATCCTGATTTCCATGGAAAGATAATCCATGATTCTTATTATAAGGACGCAGTGGCATATCTGCGCCTTACTATGCAGTCTCTACGTTATGTATCTTTAGCTGCATTACATCCACTTGTACATGTAAAAAAAGATAGACTCATAATCTCATAATGTTCTTCCCTTAGAAGCTTGTATGTGTTAGACTGATTATATGTTTCTTGTAGCTTCTCTTAATTGGAGGACGTGTAAATGAAGCAATGAAAGTGGTTGAGGAGATGTGTAACAAAGTACATGACATCAAACCTGTCAGGTAAAAAAAGATCTCTCTCTCTCTCTCTCTCTCTCTCTCTCTCTCTGTCCCTATTAGTTTAGTATCTTTGCGTGAGACATTCAGACTTTGTTTTGCTCAATTGTAGGATTAGAGCCGCTATGAAGGAGAAGTTTCATAATAACAGCAAGGAGCTTGCAAAATGCTATGAAGATATCTTAAGGATTGATCCTAGTTGTGTAACCACTCTGAAGAAGCTTATTGATATGTCAAAAGAAGGTAACTAGGATCCTATCATTCTTTAAACATTAATATCCTTCTATGTTTGTCTCTGATACCATTTTTTGAACTTGGCAGATGGGTATAGTAGAGAGTCGCTACTCGAAATGATAGCATTGCATGTAGAAGCTTCTTTTCCGAAGCCAGAAATCTGGAGAGAGTTTGCAGAGATGTTGATTCTCTTCTTTGAGAATGTTGATGAAGACCGAATGTCAGTATGCGTCAACGGAGATGGAGAAGAAGGGTGTCAACAAACATACTCCGTTCGATACAACCCGACACCTAGAATGTTCACCCATACATCATGGACACTTCGAGCTAAGTGGTGGCTAAGCCGCCATTTCTCCCCGGAGATACTCGAGGCAGAACTGAAAAAGCTTGAGGCAGAACAGAAAAACGGTACATCTTAATATGCAACCCTGTTTCCAGATTCGGTCTTTGTGTTTTATTATTTTTATCTAATTGTAGGTAAAATCTGATTGACAGGAGATTTGGAGATGTTGAGATTGATGAGTTTCAAAGCGGCATGTGCTAGTCGTCTCTACGGACCAGAGTTTGGTTATGTTACAACAGTTTATGGTCTGCTGGAGAATAATAGGAACAACATTTGTATGTTGGAGAATGATAGTAACAACATAGGTATGCTTGAGAATGGTAGGAACAGTTTAGAGTTATTCAACTTCGTGCGAAGACACATACAAAATTGGAATAGGATATACAATTTAGAATAGCTTACACATGGTACATTTTTGGTTTACAAAATATTGACTGTATTTTCTTGTATGATTTATTTTCATGTAACACTATCTGGACCTATTCAATTTTGAGGTTATAAAAAAATTATTTATCAAGTTCAATGTCTCCAATGTCATTTTCCACTACAAAAATAATTGAAATTGGTGTAAACACTTGAAAACCGAG